>FIZV01075067.1:2763-13436 GCA_900050545.1 Trionymus perrisii
ATAAATTTTGACAATGAAATTAAAAATTTACTGTATCAGTGCAGCCAGTTGCATATTGCTATATTCTTGAAGTAAATTTCTAATGAATTTTATAAATGTTTTGTCGCAGGGCAATCAACTGCATGAGAAAATATGCTTTGAAATTAAATGCAAAAAAATAATACAACGAATGAGATGGTTTATTGCTTTATTTTCATAATTCGTTCAAAATGTTTAATACCTTTACAAGTTATTTCAATTTTTCTCCATAAGAAAAATTGCAAATCTGATTAAAATATTTTCCACTTCACAACTTTTGAATTTGCAAATTTTTTTTGCAAAATTTTTCCCATTTTGAATTTACTTCATTTTACGTTTAAAAAGATTATTAATTTTGCGAGGCTCAAATCTTTGCAAATTATTTTCAAAAATTATTTATTGCACATTTATTTTGAATTTTTTTGAAATTTTTCGCAAAAGAGAAATTTTGAATTTTATGCAAAAATTTTACTTTTGATAAAATTTTCAATTGTTTAATCATTTATAGGTTCCCTTTTTAAAAGGAAACTAAATTTCGAATATTTTGCAAAATATTTTTAATTTTTTAAAAACCTTGAATTTTTGCAAGATTTGAATTTTTGCCATTTAAAAAAAAAAACAATTAAATTTTTTCAAATTTTGGCAAAAGCAATATTGGGTCATTTTTCGCAAACATAATTCTACTTCCAAATTTTTACTAAAACAAAATTGCAAATCTTTTGAATTAAAAAAAAAAATTACAATCCTTATGAATTTCTATGTACATTTTCAGCAGCTGGCTGCACTGGTATCGAAAAATTGTCAAGAATTATTTCAGAATTTATTTGTTCGTAAAGTTTCCAGGCGAAAAAATAATACATTCAAACTTCAAAGCTATAGTGAAAATTTCACAATATTAGAATATTGCGATCTACTATACTGGCTGCACTGGTACAGAAAATTTTCAAAAATTTCTTCCTAATACACTTCTAAAGGTTAAAAAAAAATTAAGTCAATTTACTGGGCGAAAAAATATTTGATGCTGAGTCGGCGAAAGTTTCATAATATTGAAATATCGCGATCTGCAACTTTTTGATCCCCTGGTAGCCGTCTGAGTTTTGATCCAAGAAGAATCTTTCACCTAGGAGGCTAAAAATTTTTTTGGATGGTCCCCCACTCAAAGTAACTCAACTCACCGAATTTGGTCAAAATCCAAGATATGTTTTTTTTTTTTTCGATCCACCCTAACGTACATACAGACTGCTGTCGTTCATGCTTGGCTGTCGTATTTTGTGTGAAACGACAAAGAAGGGTACCGGCAGACTCGGTAGGCTTACTGTTGGATGCTGTTAACACGCTCGATAAAGAAAGCAGTAAAATCCGAAATGGTTGAACTGAAATTACCAGATGTTTTATGGCTCAGTTTTGCGGTTTTTTCATGCGGTCGACAAGAGAATTAATTCATCGACGGTCGACTTTAATTATTTAATACGATTATGCGTCTCTCGGAATTTATAAAATGTGTGTAGTCATTAACAAACACACACGTATAGTACAACCGAACCGATGTCTCGTCTTGTTGTTTTTTCCATCTTGTCGTTCGATGAGAACTCCCAGGTCTCTACGGATGGTAAAACAGTACCTATATCGAAGCTGAGAGCTCGCCAGATTATAGGGTGATACGGCATTTTTTTCTCTTTATCTTGGCTATTCTTGATAAGTGCACCGTATACATATATACGTGAGATACGTAAAATTATATTTTTTTTATTCTTTACGAATAATATGACGTACGTAGGCAGTCGTATCGGTGTATACGAGACGGGTCGTTGGAAGCTATAAAAAAATACCGTATGAAGATTACACGTAATACAGCCCATGGATATTGAGTATGGTATTGGAAGAAGCCTACTCGTTTATAAAATTCGAGGATTTTACGATGCCTTTTCAAATCAAATATAGGCGAAATTTTCATCAGTTCACGATATTTTTTATACTATGTGATGAAGGCTACATAATTTACGACTTGACTTTTGATCCTATTTAAAAAAAGCCATGATGAGAGTAGTTCTTCTTTCACTTATTTTTTCTCATTCTTAATGAAATAGAAAAGATATATAGGTAGGTAGGTAAGTAGGTAGCTATGTATCATGCAAACGTATACGCATGAGATGATATTTTTGGCACTGGCCGTTAAAACACTTCTGCTAGTTTTAAATTTTATTAAATCGATGAAAGTGAAAATTTTCTCCAAATAACAAATACAGTGCTGAAAACCAATACGAAAAATCAACATTGAATTACCGAAAAAATAAGAAATTAAAAACTGAAAAAAAAAGCAAAAGCCAGAATATGGGAAAGAAGATCAAGGTTGTACAATCTGAAAAAAAAAACTAATATTAAAAAAAAATTGAAAATTAGAAAAATCATAAATTAAAAAAAAATCAAAATCAAAGATAATTACAAAATAGAATCAAAAATGACTGAAAATTTTGAAAATTTGAAAAAATTTAGACAGGTAGATGTTTTTTTTTGTTTTTTTTTTTTTTTGAAAAATTAAAAATGGGAAAATTCATAAATTTAGAAAAAATTGAAAATCGAAGACGACCGGCAAAACTGAAACAAAAATTAAGAACTTCGAAATTTTGTTTGAAAAAAATTTTGATAATATATTTTTTTAACTTTTTACTTTTATAACAACATTTTTAAATATTTGTGATCTCTTTGATAGGCCAAGAGCCGAAGCTGGCGAAAAACTAAAATAGTCTGCCAGTCGTCATTTTTTTTTTGGAAAATTTTAATGGTAACTTTTTTTTAGTTCTGATAATCAAAATTTTTTTTTCAATTTCTGATGGCCGAATTTTTTGAAAAATTTCAATTTGTTTCTTTTTAAACCCTAGGGTCTAGGTTGATTGGGGGTAAATTGGTAATCAAACTGATGCTGAAATTAGACTCACCTAAAGGACATGCCACCCACACCTCAGAACCAAATTTTGAGCTACTTACGTACATTTTTTGATTTTTGACGAATTTATGAAAATGGCGAAATTGGCCAATTGGTAAATCAGTTTTTTACAAAAATTGTAAATTTTGAGACAAACTTCTGAAAATCAGCTTACATAATAAATTCGACAATCGAGTCGATTGTGACCATTTTCGAAGCGATCTAGAGTCTCCTCCAATAGTTGACTTTTCAAGATTTTCGGGTTGTAGAAAAAAATTCACTTGTCAACTCGTCACCTCAGATTCTGGGTTCAACTGTGCTAATCGATCGATTATATCACAAAGCTAGGATTAAATTTTTAGCTGCTGAAGTTGATTACAGCACCGTCACAAGTGATCCAGGGCCCTGGAGAAAAAGCAATTCTTCCTGGAGACCCCAGATCGCTTTGAAAATGGTCGCCATCCACTCTGATGGTTGACTTTAGTAAATAAGTCAATTTTCAAAATTCTATCTCAAAATTTACAATTTTTGTAATAAATTGATTCATCAGTGGGCTATTTTCGCCATTTTCAAAAATTCGCCAAAAATCAAAAAGTGAACTTAGGTGGCTCAAAATTTGGTTCCGAGGTTTGGGCGGCATTCCCTTTCAGTGAGCCAAGTTTCAGCTCAATTGGAATTGACGAGTTGCCAATGTTCCCTTGAATGTGTTTTTTGTGATAATTTTCAAAGTGAACATTTTTTGAGAAATATATTCTCAAAAAAATACTATTTTGTTTTTTCCAACAAAGTACAAGTGTTTTTTCATTTTTCATTTTTTTTTTTTTCAAGAGACTGTTATTTTTTTGATTATTTTTCTTGTGAAAATTATTTTTATAACATTTCTTTCGAGGGATAATATGTGTTCTCAAGAAATTTTCAGTTTTTTTTCTAGAAACTTTTTTATGAATGAATATTTTCAATTTTTTTTTTCATTTTACTGGCAGGATTGTTTTTTAAAAAAAGTTTACAGGATAATTTTTCATAATATTATATTTTTTTATTATTCATGCATACTTATCCTGTTTTATAGTTTGTGAAATTTGTTAGCTTTTTTTTTTGACTTTATTTTCATGGAATGGCCTGAGAGTCATATCCATTATTTTAGCTAAAAGCATGAAAAAATTACAATAATAACAAAGGCTGAAAAAATAAATACGATAAACAGCTCCATTCCAACTTGATTAAAATTTT
Organism: Trionymus perrisii; assembly: GCA_900050545.1. Taxonomy (NCBI): domain Eukaryota; kingdom Metazoa; phylum Arthropoda; class Insecta; order Hemiptera; family Pseudococcidae; genus Trionymus; species Trionymus perrisii. The sequence goes on from FIZV01075067.1 coordinate 6,935, forward strand.
TCCCTTTTCCAACCACTATTCCTTTCTTCTAAAACGTCACACCGAAGTAGCCTAATACGAATATAGGAATAAAGCCGTCCCAGAATAATTGCAAAAATTTCTCATTACAGTACCAACACCCCTACTCTCAACTCGGCTCGGTAGATAATTTTCGTTGAATGAATATTAAAGCAATGGGTTTACATTTGAATTTGACGCAGTTACATAATGAAGAGTATGCATTTATTCAGTCCAGTGTATAGCAAATTTTCTCCTAGTTACGCCCTAAAATCACAGTGTTACATTATTTATCGATCGACTCGTCCTTTCTTATACACAATATAAACACTTCAAATTCGATGTTGGGGTTAATAATCTTCTAGGCTGAATTTACATATCATTACGACACACTAAGCGAGAAAACCGTGTACCTCAAGTATGGAAAATTAAAAAGAAAAACATTGGTAACACGAACTAACCTCGTACGTTACGTATTAAGAATGCATCGAGTTGTGGAAATAGTTATACGAATGCGCCAAAACTTCGTTAAAATTTTTTTCTCTTTCTCTGTCAAATATTTATTTTGTTTTTCTTACGCGAACTACTCGTATGATGAAACTGCATCGGATTAAGAAGAAAAATCGAATTCCTCTGCGAAGAAAAATTACGTACGACTTTTCTGAGAAAATAACTTTCTGCGCCAAAAATACTAGTATACCCTACAGAAAGTATCGAAAAGCGGAAGTCTTTTAAAAACCATAAAAATCTTTAATTCATTTTACGAACTTCCGTTATTTCAAAACTCGTTTCGCGTTTCAGAATAGAATAGGATCATGTTGAAGGTCGGAGAGGAGAGTATTTTAATAGCTCGTAATATGCACCGAATCATTTTTAAATTATAATTTTCTAAAAATAGAAATTTTCAAATTTTATTTCTTTTTCCAAATCTTCATGGTGTATCCGGCAGCACTGAAAAAAAAATATTTTTTTCGAATTATACGTTTCCTAGAACGTTAATTAATTTCAGTGTTTTTCCTTGAAATTTGGCAACAATGGTAAAAGTCACAGAAAACTTTTACAACTGTAGGAATAATCGAATACTTTTGAACTTTATTCGAAAGAAAAACTTTTCCAGCTTAAAAAACTTACTCCAGCTATGCCAAATTTACGATTTCAAGTGAAAATAACATAATTCTCTATTCTCCTTTATACCTAACTCGTTTGCTATAGGTACTCGAGATTAATAATTAGAGACGATAAAACACCTAGATACGTTAAAATGGCTAAAATTTATACTCTCACACAATTGATAAACTATTAACGCGATATTACCTTTTGGAAATCAAATTGCTTGCGAGACATAAAAGCAATTTAAATTTTCATATCGAATCGGTCGCCTCTCGCTTTAATGCACCCGACACGTATACAAAGGTGGATAAAGGAGGGTAAAAAGCAGCACAGCATCGCAGTACGTATAATACACACCTATAGTATAAAGTTATCCCATCAATTCGACGTAGTGGTAGCAATGTATAGAATATAATATAATTCCACGAGTACACAAAAGCTTTTAGAGAAAATCGCACTCGTACGGATCAGGTGCAAAAGGGCGCCAAAAATCACCTCCTTATCATATTGAAAACTCCTTTCGTTTGTAAAACAATACACGAAAATATGAGACTATCGTCGTTTGCACGGTTCGTCGGCGATAAAAGATCGTATATCAGCGAGAGAAAAATCAAATGTATAGAAATTTAACAGCTCTTCGGCTCGGTTTGATTCTAGTGTGATCCTGCTCTCAGGTGAACTCATCCTCATTCGCTATATTGATACCTCTCTGTACGTAGGTGTTATAGTTGGGAAGTTCTCTATTTAAATATTCAATTTAAAATCGTTACGGGAGATTTGCTTCATAACTTGAAGCGTTCGTTCTCTTAATTCTTGGTTGCTAAAAAAAAAGTTTACCTAAATCAAATCAATACCTTTAGAAATATAACGAAAGTGATTTCGCCTTTGGGAAATTAATCAAAGGCTCGTCTCACCGGCTTCGTTTTTAAGACCTTAATACATTTCACATCTTTTGATGTTTTTTGCTTCTTGAGTCGAAGCGCGAAATTTTCCAACTACATAAAATTAAACTTTTTAATTATCAAAGTGTAACGAAGCCTTCGTCGCTGCATGCTCCAATTTTAAATATAAAATTCTTTTGAGCTCGAGAGAGTGATTTTAAGGTGGCAAAACGGGTTTTGGAAACTTTTGCTCGAGAACGTTGATAATCAAATCATAGGACGTATTAGGAGGGGGAGAGACTGGGAGAAAATTAACGAAATTAACTTCAATTTCGAAGTGATTTTTTGAAGGTTCCATGTTTTGGATTGAGGTTTGCATTTGAAACATTTCCAAATAGATTGGCATTATTTTGGTGAAGAATGTCACAAAAAAATACCTCCTGTATCTCTGTGGAAAAAGTAGAGTATTTTTACAGACGTGAAAATTCAATTTTATAACTAATGCAAATCACATCGACTTCCGAGTGACAACAAAATTTCAAAACTAGAAAGAAGGATTTTTGTTTTCCTTTTTCAAAATGGGATGTATTCTTTTTAAACAGTTGTCAAGTTTGAGAAAAAAAAACTTAAATTTTTAAAATCGTAAAAATTTAAATAACAAAATTTATAATTTTATCAAAATATATTGAAATTTTCAAATTTTGAATTTTGACCAATTTTTAAAAATTTGTCAAAATTTTTTAAGCTTAAAAATTCCATTTCCCAAGTTTTATATCGATTTTCACCAAACTTGGCATGTAGATAGGTCAGTGGTGTATTTGATAGGAAAGTTATGGAAGTCCGACTTCCCTCCAAAATGTCGAATGAATGAGATTTTATGAAGTGGTTATGAAAAATAAAAATTTGGAAAAATTGTAAAAGTGATGTTCAAAAATTCTGGAAAATCTTGAAAATATTTTCTCTATCGATTCAGACTTTCATGTTTTTTTGCGTGTGATTAATTTTAATTATAATTCATGAACAGAAACTTTTTAAAAAATTCAAAAAATTTGAACTTTTAAAAAATTCAAAAATTCAAAATTGAAGAAAAAATTATAATTAGAACTTTAAAAAAAATTAATTAAAAAAAAATGGCACCCAGTTTATGGATCGGGTACTGAAAATTTGACAGTTTTTAAAAAATTTACAATTTTGTAAAATTACATGGGATAATTAAAAATTAAGGATTTTAAAAAATTTAGAAATTATAAAGAATTTTGCACTTTTTAAAAACTGACCATTTTTTAGAAATTTTAAGATTTTTACAAATTCAACAGGTTTTGAAAATTTGTCAGTTTTTGAGAAAAAAACAATTTTTAAAAAATATGATTTTTGAAAATTCTGTAATTTTTGTAAAATCAATAATTTTTGTGAATTGGAAAATTTTAGAAAATTCAACATCTTTGAGGAATTTGATAATTTTTAAAAATTTTGCAATTTTGAAAAATTCAATAATTATTACTCTTGAAAATTTTCAGCTTATTTAAGAAACTGGTGATTTTTTTAAAATTAACGTTTTAAAAAAATTGAATAATTTTTGATAATTTTTCAGTTTTTTGAGAAACTGACAATTTTTAAAAATTCAATAATTTTTGAAAATTTGTTAATTTTTGAAAAAATGGCAATTTAAAAAAAATGTGATTTTTGAAAATTCTGTAATTTTTGTAAAACCAATAATTTTTGTGAATTGGAAAATTTAAAAAAAATCAACAATTTTGAGGAATTTGATAATTTTTGAAAATTTTGCAATTTTGATAAATATTCAATAACTCTAGAAAATTTTCAGTTTTTGAGAAACTGACGATTTAACAAAAATTAAAGATTTTAACAAATTTGAGAATTTTAGAAAAATTTTCAGTTTTTTGAGGAACTGACAATTTTTGGAAATTTAAAGATTTATAAAAATTTGATAATTTTTTAAAATTTGTCAGTTTTTGAGAAAATAGCAGTTTTTAAAAAATGATGATTTTTGAAAATTCCGTAATTTTTGTGAATTCAGGTTTTAAAAAATTCTACAATTTTGAGGAATTGATAATTTTTGAAAATTTTTAGTTTTGAGAAACGAATAATTTTTAAAAATTTAACTATTTTTGAAAAATCGGAAGTTTTGACAATTTTAATAAGTTTCGAACATTTTTAGTTTTTGAGAAACTGACGATTTTTGTAAAATCAATGATTTTTGCGAATTGGGATTTTTTTTTGATTCAGCAATTTTGAGAATTTGATAATTTTTGAAAATTTCAAGTTTTTGAAAAACTGACGATTTTTAGAAATTTAACGATTTTTAAAAATTCGAAAATTTTTAGAAACTTGTCATTTTTTGAGGAGATGGCCATTTTTAGAATTTAAAAAAAAAAAATGGTTTTTAAAATTCCGTATGATTTTTATGAATTGAAGAATTTTAGGAAATTCAGCGGTTTTGAGAAATTTGATAATTTTTGAAAATTTAGTAACTAAAGTTTTGTATTTTTTTATGATAGGTACTTTAAAAATTTTGTATTCAGAAAAGTTTTCTGTAGCTTAAAGTTTTTTCCAATGTTATTTTAAAAAATAAGGTCTATTTTGTATTACAATTTATTTTTTTTAACATAAAATAAATTTTACATCAGTCTCTTTTAGGTACTAATAATTTGCGAATTTTCGCTGCATATAAATCTTCAATGACGTCGTGAGTAGATTACAGATACATTCGAGACATGAATGACGAGTAAACAACATTCGATGATTAATGAAAATTTTCATATAAACTAAAAGACCGATTAAGCACAACTTTTATCATAACAAATCTCTCGTACCTACGGCTCGTGGCTCATTAACCAAACAAAAATATACGAGTACACTGCAACCGACTTCACAGGTATAAAGTTAGGTACCTACTTAGTAGGTAATTTCAAAAATTACCAAACTAAAATTTCAAGTCACACCGGGTAATTTTGAAAACTACACTATTTCACAATAACGACGCTACTTTGTATTTATTAAACAATCGAAATTCGCAACTGTGGCTCAAGCAACAACCATATAGCTATAAAATATGTTACAAAGTTATCCAGTAGCAACTTGTGCAATCTGAGAATTACCTTATAATCGTTCCATAGGCGCCTATAAACAGCCTTTATTAACCTAGCCATGAAATTGAAGTTTATCAGGAAATTCACACCCTTTGGGTCCTTTGGAATAAACTTTAGTTTGAAATCATCATAATCGAATTCATTTTTAAAAAATCAAAAGAAGTAAAACTGGATCTTATTCTGCATTGTGATAATGCGATTCTATATTTTGTCGACTGATTATCATAAATAAAATATTATTTCGAGTTGTTGTCGATTTTCTTGACAATTAATCCGAACTGAGAGAGTTGAAGAGTCGAATTTTTGCAATTAAAAGCGACTTCTAGAGTTCGTAAAATTTTAATGCTTTTACGTGTCTCCCATAAACGTGGCGGAAATACCATTTCGGGAAATTCGTTCACATAAAACTTATACATACACATAATATATACGTCGAATCGCGCATTACAACTCAAACGCTTTTCTTTTACGACTTCAACGAGCCAAATGCGATCGATTCGAATCAATTGGAACGAAACTTAATCGCCAAAAAACCAAAACCATTTGTAAGATTTTGAGCATTATTAGGTTTTACAATGGTGCGATATATTCGGCAAATACAGGCCTAACCTTATTAAAAATTGAAAAAAATGAAATCTGTGAGATGGAATTTATGGGTTTTTGAAAGGAAAAAAAAATCATTTGATAATTATTTTTATGAAGTGTAGTTTCCATTGTTCGGCAATTCGTGATACGATTTTCGTATACACGGAGGTATTTCAATTTAGATTTTCGTCATAAAGCATCGACTGAATTTCCATTGATCGCCAGATATTAACGAAATAATGTCTGGGAATTTTAATTGGAAACCAACTTCTGGTTAAGATTGCTGAAGAGGGTTCGCACTTATTTGATTAAGTAAGTACCGAAAGCAAATCATCAAAATTTTCCGAATCGTTCGAATATTCTACTTGTGAATAAGATGCTGGCAGAATGTCTATCGGATTCTTCGTTTTTGTTCGCGTGTCATTGTATGGATAAGATGTCGGATGGAATTGATGAGATTTTTCACCATGTATAGTGGTTTCGTAGGTACCTACGTATTTTTATTCAGATATTTCTTGAAGAAGGCATATGTTCAGTGAGGTGCATGAACCTAAAAAGAATGGAACTTTTTTGAAAATTTAAATTTGCAAAAACTCCAAACTATTCCAAAACACCAAATTTTAAAAAAAATTAAAAAATCTTAAAAAATTGAACAAAGTTTAAAAATTAAAAAACTTAAAAATTTTTAAACTTAAAAATTTTTAAAAATCCAAAAAATTTTAAAACTAAATTTTTTTTATAAAATTGAAAGAATTCCAAAATACAAAAAATTGAAATTTTAAGGGATTGAAAAAAGTTTTGAAAAAAAAAATTTTGAAT
>FIZV01075089.1:0-18562 GCA_900050545.1 Trionymus perrisii
CAGTGCTTCAAGAGCACCGAATTTTGTGCTCCGCTCTTTGCTCGCTGCTCTCTGAAAATACAGAAAATTGCTCAACTGCTCCTGCTCTCAGAGCAATTTTGCTTTAGAGGGCTTTCTCGTTCTTGCTCTCGCTCTTTGTCTGCTGGAGTTTGCTCCCCATCTGCTCTCTGCTCTTGCTCTTGTTTTGCTCTGTTCTCACTTTTTTTTCAATTTTTTTATTACTATTTGAGATTTTTTTGTAAAAATAAAATAAAAATGGTAAATAAATGTAAACGAGATGAAAAATTAATAAATCATTATTAAAACTGTAATTTTCAATTTTTCAAGTAAAATAAAACTAAAAAACAGACAAACAAACGAACAAAAACTTGAAAAAAAAAGGTTGAAGTTGCTTTGCTGTCGCGAGTATTATTGTAGAAATGTGTAAAAAACTAAAACTGCAAGTGCAAAGAGCAAAGAGCACTGAAAATTTTGATGATCCCGCTCTCGCTCCTCAAGTGTCAAGTGCGAACTTTTTTTTTGCTCTGAGCAAGCTCTCAATTTCAGAGTTAGTACTATTAGTTTGTCAATTCGCTCTTGCTCCCACTCCTTTGAAAAAACGTGCTCTCATGCTCCCATGCTCCCGCTCGCCGCTCTCCCGCTCTTGAAGCAGATTATCTTTTCGGATATCATATTTCAATTTTGCATTAAACGAATATATGTGGGCAGCTATGAGAAAACCAGGCTACCCGTCAAAAATTTTTTTTTTGTTTTTTTCGCGATTCTGGTGTTTTGAAGTCTCCTCTTTCACATGAACCATCCCACAAAAACAACGATTTTTTGACGGGTAGCCTGGTTTTCTCATAGCTGCCTACATTTTTATCATTGATATTTTATCCTTATGAATTTTTATATTATTGGAAGATTAGATTCAAGATTGGGCGGAGATCGGGAGTCGGGAGATCTTATGCAGAATAATTTTGCAGATTTGCAGACCAGTGAAAAATGACGGACGTATGTATTCAAGCATGGTCAGAGACTTAGCCGTAGCTTGAATGAATTGCAAATTTATATCCCATAAAACTTGGAAAATTCAAAAATTAAATATCTGCGCACCTAAAAAAGTAAAAATAAATTTAAAAAAAATTAAAATAAAGGCAAGAAAAACAAAAATGGTGGACGAACACACAACTGCAAGTCAATTAAAAGTATCCGTTGAAAGTAAACAAACTTTTTTAATCACACAATTTGCATCGCTCGCTAATCATCAATCTTTTTTTTCAATCAAATTCAAGTCAATTCATATAATTAGATTTTTCGTTTCGATTCGTTGATCATCGAATAAGAAATTCATTAAATTTATGTTCGGTTTATCGTTCGTTACCATAACATATAAGTCTCATTCAACGAATAAACAGTAGGTATACATCTCACTTTCATGCCCAAATATACCGCGTATTTCAACATTTCATTGTGTTATGATCGTGTGATTCGCAACATATTTTGCTCATGAAATATTCATCATTTCTTATTTTCCAGCTTTAATGAAGTCTGAAGTAAACATCTGTCAATGAACTCTGACCAAACGTTGTCTTTTCACGATGCAGTGGCATCGGCAGTATCAGAAGGCTCAGATAGTGAAAGTGTACATACAATAACCGAGACTTACGCTTACGTGGAACCGCCGCTGAAAGTCATGAAAATCAAACGATACCAGTTACATCCAAAAACCTATAACCCTAAATGGGAATTAGACCTCAACTACAAAGGATGGGTACAGCGAAGTAAAAAAGGCGATGGATTTTACTATTGTCTCGCTTGCAATCAGGACTACACTTGTGGAAAGTCCGAACTCGACAAACACGCATCTTCCAGAAAGCACTGCATTAATATAATGAGTTTACCTCATCTTAATAGAAAGGACGATGAGAGTTTTCAGAATGAAACTGAGCAATCCGAATCTATGGAACCGAGTATTCTTCTCGACTCTATAGAATATGACGCATCTTCAACTTCAGGAAATTATCAAGTAACTAAAAATTTCTTGTTTAACTCTACATAATTTTGTTTATTTTACCTAAAGTAATGTCATCATCAACAGCAGGATTCATATACGGAAACAAAAGAAGAAGCGTTTGGAAAATACATTATTAGTGAATTGAAAAGAATTAAGAAAAAGAAAACGTATGAAATTGTGAAATGGGAAATATTACAGGCTTTACAGAAAGCAATGCTACAAGAGGCCGAAACCGAAGATTCCGAAGATTGAATTTTTCTGTATAGTTTTTAAGCGTTTCTATCGTTTAAATACTGGTAAAATTAAAATCTAGTATTTCCCTCTTTTTTATAGATTTATTTCTATACATTTTGTTAATTATTATGGAGTTCGTGTAAATCGCTTCATTCTACTGTCGAATTATTACTATTTGTTTGATCTTTTTTGCAATAATAATAATTTTAATTAATATCTGTGAATTGTCCTTTCTGTTGTGGAACTAGAAAATCTGCGCTCATTATTGGTCCAATATTTCGAAAAACGAACAAGAAAAAAAAATGGAATGAAACGTGAACAAAAATTCTATATTATTATACTTCCGAGATGTAATCATTTTAATGAATGAGACATATTCGTTCCTATTTACAAACATCCAATGGGTATTTAAAACGACAGCGTTAACTTCATATTGGTTCAAAAATGTAGAATATCAAAAAAAGAGACATGAATTATGGAATATTTCTTAAAATTAATCAATTCCAGTAAAATGTAAACTTTATCAATAGTTCTACAGAGAAAATTCAATATCTGTGAATCGTAAAAAATAAACTTACGTACTTTCAAAATACATATTCAATAAAACAACATTCGTATAAAAGTCATCTAATCAAGGTACAGAGGGCTCAACATCGTCGGTTTCTTTTTCAGCGGCAGATTGCAGAGCTTGTAGAATTTTCCATTTAACTTCTTCGTAAGTTTTCTTACTTTTTATCCTTTTCAACTCGCTAGCGATGTATCTACCGAAAATGTCTTCTTTGCAATCTTTATCTTCTTTTTTTATTACCTTGCCGACAATTGAGGTGCCCTGAAAAATCATAGAATTAGAATCTTATTCGGAAGCAAATTCAAGATCGATAGAAAGTAATGAAAAAAAATAATTAGCTGGTCTGAAAATGTTGCCGGCACCTTTAAAAAACCGCATGTATCGGTCTAGAATAATAGAAAATATAATGAATTAAAATTCAACTGGATACCTGATGTGGCGTCTGCTCAGATTCATTTTCCATATTTTTCATATGTTTTTTAGATATGGCGTGCCTGACTAAATTGTTCGAATTATTTACTAACAAAGTTCCACAATATTTACATTTTGCACAGCTAATGTCGCTATCTTCGGAAATTTTGGCTTCGATTAACCAATCCTTAAATTCTGGAAGTGATAGCCATTCAGAGCGAAATTTTTGAACGTATTTCTGTCATGTACAAAATAATTACGAATGAAAAAAATGTGAAATATTTTCGAATATTATAAGTAGTCGTAACAATAAAAATTGGTTTATTTTTCAGAACGTTACTGGTATTTGTAGGGAAGGTAATTTGTATGGATTTAATTTTAAATAAGATACATGCGGTTTAAAATTCGATTAAAAAATTGTAAACCTTGATCTTGGGTAATGACATTTAGATAACAAAGATCTGAATTTTTCCTTACCCCTGGAGTGGGATTTTTATGCAAAAACGTAGAAGGATCAGATGCACAACCACCATTGAAGGAATCTGTACCACCTTCCATGAATATCCCCTCAACCTGAAAAAATACGTGATAGTTGATATGCCAAGTTCAACGCACATGTATCAAATAAATTACAATTTAATATTTACCATGTTCTTGTGTTGCAAAAGCGAAGGATTAGGTTTAGGAATGGCGACGGTGACTTTCCCACTGGATGATATTTCATCATTTTGAACATGCTTCTGAGTACTTTTTTTTTTGAAACCAGAGGCAATACGACAATATCTGCAGTCTAAGGATATATTTTCATTGTGTTCCGTGCAAACAAACGCGGGTAAATTGGGGTCCATAACTTTAATCTGACGTTTCATAGATCGATTGTTTTTTACTGCAGGAACGTTAGAAGTACCCGGTTTACGAGCGGGTTTTGACTCGGCAACTGGACGCTTTTGATCGTTGACATCGATTTCGACACATTCTGTTGGTTCGGAAGTTTCGTACTGGAAAGTAGGATCGTCGTCTTTTTTTTTTTCTACCCAATTCTTGTAACTTGGGTCATTTTTCCAATCGGTACCGAACTTTGAATCAAAATCTTTCATTACTACTTTCTTGAATTTCTTCGCTGGGTTCTCATCGTCGCATATTTCTTCTACTTCCACAGTTTCGGTGGCATACTCCATCCTGAGAGCATCTGCACAAGCAAAACGAAAAGTATTCATCAGAACAAATCATAGAATCGAAAAGCAAGCTTTGTCTTTTAAATTTTAATAAGTCGTTGGAGACTCATCACGGCTAAAGTTTACGATCAAGATCAATAGAATAAAAATTTCACAATAACGATTGCCATTGAATAATAACAAGCTAAGAAATGCAATAAATTAAGATAGTTTATAGTATATTATATTACCGTCATTAATTTCCAGCATCATTTGTGGAAAGCTGTTTGAAGTTGTCGGCAAAAATATTTGATTTTACTACACTAAATCTTTAAAATTGAATTCAAAAATACGATTATTTATAGATCCAAGAGCAGATCTGAACGTTTTTACGTTTCCATGTTTTTTCGAAATCAGTGTTACCGCGTAAGCAAATGTAAAAGAAAAAATTACTTTTCACCGTTTCACCCTTGGCTAGTGGCTACCTTGGCTCTCGACTTTCAAAAGGTAGGTTCATTTACGGTTTACCATTATTACCTATTTAACTTTCGAGTGTTTTTTTTTTTTTCTAATAACAAATATAAACTAAATATCATTATGGTCGTCGACTTCTTCGACGGATATCTCAGGCTCAAACCATTCATCATCTTCTGGTGGGACCGGAGTCGCTTCATCTATTGGCGGGCTAACTTAGTTTTGGTGCTCCACTGGTTCTGGTTGATCGATGAGGTTTGTAGACTCGTTCGTGGTTTCCAACCGACATAATTCTAAAAGCGGACGGGTGATTATGCCGTGTTGAGTGCGTACTTTAGCGCTGCATATTTCTCCATCGGCGCTAACGTTTAGCTGCACTATTTTTCCCATGTGCCAATGGTTGCGTTTCTTCAATTTGTCGATTAGGAGAACGATATGTCAGACTTTTGGAGCAATCGGAGCGCTGCGTTTATTTCGTTGTTTTACATATTGATTACGAAGATATTGTAGGTATGCTGTCTTCCAATACGTCCAACAGAGATTTGCTAATTCGTTTGATTGCTTCCAATATCGGTCATATTCGGCACGTTGCTCGACTTCAACGGTGAAATATGATTTTAAAAAATGATTAGGCGTAAGTATTTCTTCATCTGAATCGGCTCCAACGTAAGTTAATGGCCTTGAATTCAACATACTGGCGATCTCGCCGAATGCAGTACGCAGTAAGGGCACGTTCAGGGTGTAATTGTGGAATGTACGAAATAGCGCTGCCTTTACTAAACCAACGACGCGTTCATAGACTCCACCCATCCAAGGGGAATGCTCTGGTAGGAATTTCCATTCAAAATCAGCTACATAAACATCGCTGAATGATTTGTTTAATGCCGTGAATTGCGGCGCGTTGTCGGATACTATCAGTCGTGGAGAAATGCGTCGTGCAATAATACGTCGTAGTGCCAGAAAGATAATCTCAGTCGTCATATTTTCGAGCATCTCCAGGTCTAAGACATGATTGACGAAACGTCACAAATACTTCAGCCAATCAGAGAGAAGCAAAGTAGAGTGCTGTGATTGGCTGATGATGTTATCACCTCTGTGATTTGAATTTTGGGCGCAGAAGGTGTAATTTCTTTATGTAAAGTGGTAAAAATACGTAAAATTAAAAAAAAATAATGGTAAAATCTTATTCTACGGGTTGAAAAACCCTATATAGAAAGTAAAAAAAAAGTGAAACTTAATTTAGCGCCAAACCACAGGCTTATCAAACATGGTGAAAATTGAAAACATTACAAATTTTTCTCATTTTGTTTCGTTTTAATTTTAGTAAATTAATTTAAATGATTATTTCAACGTTCGAAATTAAGAAATTTCTTGGCCCTCAAAGGGCCAAGAAACTTTGGAGACGTGGTCAGAATCACCTGAAATCTGACCACGTCGAAGAAATGGAGCTCCTCTACTACGATGATGAAATTGTTCTGAGTAGTAGAGTGAGAAAAAGTTTTGAAACTTTGGAATATCGACGAGTAAAAGTACGTATACATAATAGATAATGGTGATCTTCTCAACGTCAATAATTTATGATACTTTTATTTTTTATAGATTTTTTTGAACCGCAATGGAAAGGCGGTGAAGGATGCGATGTGTTCGTGCCCAATTGGTGAAGTTAGGTGCTCCCATATGGCCGCTGTGCTCCTCTATTACCAAAAAAATATTTCCGTAACCGACGTCAGGTGCAGATGGAGTATAAGAATGGGGAAAACGTACCAAGCACCAAATTCGCAGATAAAAAGTAAATTGATTTTTCTAAATACCATCTTAACAGGTTCACAATGATTACGTATATTTCTCTCAAATTTACAGCATTAAAAGAACTTCCAAATTCCAAGGCACTAAAAAAAGAAGACATTTCCTTTAAATTCAAGGATGGCATAGATATTACAAGTATGAAGAAGTTGGCGTACGACACTCTCTGCAATTTGAACGTAGGACATTTCACTTAAACTTATATCATTAAACACAGTATATAACATAAGTTCGATTCACAGGTGATCATCCGAGGGTACTGATTACTTAATAGATACTTCGCAACATTTCCTAATATATCAGCGAATGATGAGCATAATTTTTGGTGATTGAGCTGTGAACATTTTAGTACAATAATTGTAAAATTAACATTTTTTTTTCTTACAGGTTCAATGCGGTTTCCATTAGTTGTTAGCACCACAATTAACACCACCAATACCATCACAAAATTCAAAGCCATTTGATTTTCTCAATCTTTCTCCAATATTTAAACAAATATCAGAACAAGATGTCGGCGGCGATATCGAGAATATTTCTTTCAATCTCAGTCCAGAGATAATTCGAACAATAGCAGATAACACGATCGGGCAGTTCAGTAATGAGTTGTATTGTTGTTTAAGAACATTTCGAATTACGGCTAGTAATGTAGGGAAATGCCTAAAAGCAGCCAAGAAGAAGCAATTGACGATGTCTCTATTTAAAACACTGACTGCCCAGTATCATACAGAATCTGTAAGAAAATGATGGTTATTTTTTTTAAAGAGAAATACGCAGGCACAATTTAATGTTGTTTGTGTATGTTTATGTGCTAGGTCCAATCCCTCATGTATGGAAGAGTGCATGAAAAGGCAGCCAAAAGAGAATTAGAAGTTCAAATAAATAAGAAAATTCACGAGTGTGGAATGTATCTTCACCCATCGGGTGTACTTGCCGCATCGCCGGATGGAATTGGGGAGAACTTCTGTGTCGAGATAAAGTGTCCCTATAAGTTCCAGAATAGGCCAGTGACGGAAGCGTTGCATGCCAAGTATTATGTCCAATTTGATCCAGTCAAACAAGAATATAGGGTGGATGCATCCCATGATTACCATCATCAAGTGCAGATGCAACTGCATCTTTCTAATCGTTCCGCATGTTATTTTATGGTGTGGACTAGAGTCGGTAGTTATTACAAAATTATTCCGAAAGAAGAGAATTGGTCCGAAAATTTCCAGCTTCTGCTCGAGTTTTATGAAAGGTTGTATTTTCCTGCTATTCTTCAGTGGCTACGAAACCGAAATGTCTTATTAAGACGGCCTCTGTGGAAACTGGATCAAAATGGTAAATTAAGTTGTGAATTTAAGAAATAAATGAATCGTTGGAGATCACTGTGCGGAGATGTGTAGTAAGGTACCTCCGGTCCCAAAAATACGTAATTTTTTTTAATTTTAACATGATAATAAATCTGCTCTCTAGTGTGATTGAAAGAATTTGAAAACGATTTCCTTTTCTAATTAAAATAATTGCTTACACTTGCTGAGTATCATAATTATTACTTCTTTTATTTCTAAATCAATGGAGTTTTGGAAATGTACCTACCTAGTACTGTTTTTGTCGAATCCTCATCAAAGTTTAATTTGAATTTGAAAAGCGTTTCCAAAGCTCCTGTTCATTTTAACAAATTGTAAATCTTCGAGTATGAGTATATTCGTTAAAAAACTTTGCTTTCCTTCGAACTTTTCCATTTTTTTTTAATTTTGAGAAACTTTTTAGCCGAATTTATGAAGGCTATTGTGTTTTAAATAAGTAGGTACCTAGTTTCTTCATTATCAAATTTTGTTTCACTAATTTTCAAAAAAATTTCTTCCATACCTAAATTAAATTATAGATCACCTAATACAAGAATTTCGGGAATACGCCACAGTGATGCTTCTTCGATTCTAAATAAACTATAAGCTTACAAAAGAAACGCTTTCAAATTCAAATTGAACTTCGATGACAGAAATCATCTCGTACTTTTATACTTAGATACTTTTTTCAAAAATAGTGGTGAATATTTTTGGTGCATTCAGCTGATGTTATTCATATTTTGTATCGCGTATGCTGTCAGAAATTTGAAAGCGTTTCTATCCTATATTAAAAATCAGTCATGTACAAAATATTCTTTAATTTTCTTAACCAGACGATTTGTTAACTATTTAATGTTGTGATACTTGATACTACTAAAACAATACTGTTCTAGTCATGGAGTTGATGTGGAGTCAGTTGTTAGTTTTAAATTTATTTGTACGTGTTTGTTGCTGTTTCTACATTTATACTTATTTTTACCATGTTTCATTATCATTTCTCATTTACTGTAAAAAGTGCATGAAATGAAATAAAATTTTGAAGACAATAAATAGAGTATTTTTATTTTTAAATGCAAACATTCTCATTTCAAAATAATACATGTTAGCTAATCGTCACCATCGTCATCACTCATAACATAATCAAAATTACCTAGATCTTTTCCTACAGATTTAATCAAAGGGCCTTTTAGATTTGTTAAACCAACAACAGTTTGTATGATTGCAGTAGCATAACGAAAATTTCGCTTCCTAATCAAATCAAGAATGCGAAATGTTTTGATGCGTCTGATGGCACGTTCTACATGAATCCGGGCCGCCGCAATATTGTAAGTTTCTTCAACTTCAGCTGCTGAAAACTGACGAGATATGGACAGGAAAGGTGGTATGTTGAGTGAGACTGAATCTGGTAGGATGTCTTTTAATAGAAACCCTTTATCGGCCAATATCAAGTCGCCTTTGTGCATTTTTTCCATCAATTTGCTACCTATGACCACACACTTATCTGAAGTAGATCCCGGAAACGCCTCGCTTACGAATGTTGCTACCCCATTAGGTGCAATTCCTAGCAAAACTTTACTTGTGTGGTAGTGTTTATAGTTCGAGTAAGTTGCACATTGATCGGTAAATTCTTCTGGAATTTCTGTTGGTACTTCAAAACAGTCAATAATGATACGACAATTAGGAAATTTATCAAAACATGCAGGCAGGGATTCTCTATTTCTTTGCTGGGATGGAATTTCATTCATCAGGTTTTGGAATAGTCCATGCAGCAGTAGAAGAACTGTACGAAATATGGTAGATACAGTGTACTGTGACACACCAAACCTAAACCCTAGGTCTCGATTGGTGAAATTCAATCGTAATTTCATTAAGGTTAGAAGGACTTCATCTCAAAATGATAGTTTTCTAGGCTTCGGTCTCTTCTTTTTGCTATCTTTATATTTTAAATATTCAAAATCGACGTTTTCTCAAAGTACAATCAGAGCGTCGAAAGCTGATTTAGAAATACCAGTATAATGTTCGAATAGTTCCTTATTCTTCTCAATGTCACTGCACCGAATTTCCTTTTTCTTCAGTATTTCGATTTCACTTTTTAAACTTTTGACTTCAGATTGGAATAGTGTTATTTCTGCTTCTAATTGTACACTATTGATTGTTTGAGTTGACCGATGTTTCAATAATTTCATTTTCACAGGGGATTGTATATCAATCGTTTGTGTCGATTGGTTCTCAAGAGTACTGTTAACATAGATGTCTGTTTGGGTGAGCTGGTCACAGTGTGTAGAAGATGGCTGTACGAACTGTAACTCATTATCGGATTCAACGGGTTCTGGCTGTAAAAACTGTGGCTCATTATCAGGTTCTGTTATAGCGTCAAGTTGTATTGAATTGTCAGGTGCCATTAAAACATCTAGTTCAATTGGAATATCTGGAATAGAAGGTGGAGTCTGTGTCCATTGAAATATGGTGGGTGTTGAACTTTTTTTACCATCACGGAAATGACAGCTGCATACTCTAGAATTTACATTGGGTGGCTTATCAGCTCTCCTAGAAAAACAGTTGGAAAAACAGTTATATGTAATTCAATTGAAATGTGAAGAAATTGCAAACAAGAAATGAACACTTTCACATACCTGCAATTTTTTTTCCATATTTTAAAAGCTGGAGTACTTTTTTTAGGGAATCGAAAAAACTTGCATATTTGTGTCCTTCCGGAAGAATGAGTGCATTTTGGCGCAAAACAACCCGGCATCTTCAATAATTTGACCACAATATAAAAAGTAAAAGTAAAAACGAAAAATCTGTAGACAAAATGAGAAAAATTTGAAATGTTTTCAATTTTCACCATGTTTGATAAGCCTGTGGTTTGAAGCTAAATTGAGTTTCACTTTTTTTTTACTTTCTATATAGGGTTTTTCAACCCGTAGAATAAGATTTTACCATTATTTTTTTTTAATTTTACGTATTTCTACCACTTTACATAAAGAAATTACACCTTCTGCGCCCAAAATTCAAATCACAGAGGTGATAACATCATCAGCCAATCACAGCACTCTACTTTGCTTCTCTCTGATTGGCTGAAGTATTTGTGACGTTTCATCAATCATGTCTATTAGGTCGGTGACGACTAAGCAGTACCGTTTTTTGTTTTGTACCATAAAGTGGCCACAGGTATCGATTCCGATGTGTTGAAATGGAACTATTTTTTCTTCTAGCCGGAACGGAGGCAACGGAGATTTATACGGTTGCTTGTAAGGTCGGGCTCCATAACGACGACATTTGGTACATTTTATAACGATGTTGAAGACTGCACGGCGGCCTGCTGGTAACCAAAAGCGTCGATGTACCGCCAGCAGCGTGTAACCAGTGCCACGGTGAAATCCGGATTCGTGAAAATATTTGATTAAGAGTTGTGTGAATGGTGAATCCCGCGCTGGTGGCAACAAAATGGGCTGTCTTTCGTTTGTAGTTAGTGGTGTGTGACAATATCGACCGGCGCAACGAAGGAGTCCACGTTGATCGATGAATAAATTGAGCGTCTTGATCAGTGGGTGCTTCTTTCGTTGATTGATTGCTGCCAGAACATCAGCATATGCGTTGTTTTGTTCATAGGGCAACCAGATGTATTGGGCTGTATATAACGAGGGCTTTAGCGCACAGTATTCAAGTTTTGCTGCTCTCTCGAAAGCGCTAATGAAACGTAACGCGAGATTCGTTACATATGTAATAAAGACAGATACCCACGATCGCCATAGGCAGCTGCATTGATGCCGAATGGATATTGTTTCACAACTGTTGCCTGGTGTGTTTCGATGAAATAAATTTCTGCTGTCGGCGCAGGCTCAGTTGGTGGTGCTGTGGGTGGGTTTTTTATACACTGGACCGGTCCTCGAAACCAATTCGACTGCAAGAGAGATTGCACTGACAGTCCTCTTGAGGGTAAATCGGCTGGATTTATTGTACTGGCGATGTAACGCTTTTCAATCGCTGGAATGTTTTGAATTTCGTCTACACGACGCTGAATAAACACCGGTAGTACTCGCGCTGTATTCTCGATCCATGAAAGAACACACGTAGAATCGGACCACATTACACAGCGAGGCGATGAAAATGGTAATGCAGAAAAAAAAACATTTAAAGTCACGGGTATAGACCAATACAGACTATAGATATCTTAAAATAATTAAACTATAACGTCTTGCAGCAAATTTGCATATCTATTACACTCGAACAGCCAAAAAAATCTGTACACTTTTAACAAATATCACATTTATCTTTAGAAGAACTACTACTCACATTATGAGTTTGTAAATGTCTATTCAAAACGTGTTTATACTTGTATTTTTTCTTGCAAGAAGTACATTCGAATGGTTTATCAGATGAATGCGTTTGTTCATGTACTTTTAAAGCTGATCTACGAACAAATTTTGATACGCAACTATTACATTTGAATTTTCTTTCCACTGGTTCAGAATGCACGCCTTTTGAATGTATCCGAGATAAATGACTTTTCAGATTAAACTTTTTCGTAAATCCAGCACCACAGAATTCACATTCGAACGGTTTTTTACCACTGTGGACAAGTTCGTGATGTTTCAAGACACTACGATAAGCGAATTTTGCATCGCACTGTTTACATTTGAAGGGCTTTTCTCCGTTATGTGAACGCAAATGTAACGTCAAGTGATCTTTCCTCTTGTATGTACGAGTACAATGATCACACTGAAAAGGTTTGTCATAAGTGAGAGTTGGGAGTACTTTGAAGTCTGCAAAGTTCGGTTCTGTAACATCTTCCTTGATTGGAGAATTCAATTCGTCAAAAGTTTTCTAAAAATTATCATGCAATGTTATTTTTCTTACAAGATATAAATATGATTTAATAAAAAAAAAAACTGGTTTCAATTTACTCACTTCAAACATGACAGGTCTCGAAAGTAGAACTGTACCTTTCGGGGCGCAAAAAGAGAAATCATTCCCTATATTATCACCTTCCTGCTGAAAAAAATTATTTCATTGCGTCGTCCAAGAGTAAAAAAAAACTTCTAATTAACCCTTGAAAGGTGACATAGAAAAAAAGTTCCGTGGTTGGTGACATGACGGCTGACAGCCGCACCGCGCTATTCTGGCGGGTGACTGCGGCTACCAGCCGCCATGTCACCAAATTGACTTAAAATGACTTTCGGCTGTCAGCCGTCATGTCACCAACCAAGGGTTAACTTACTTTATAATTGATTGGACGTGAAATTAAATATGAACCTCTTGGAACATGAAAGGAGCGATTTATAGTATCATCGTCAAGATCCTAAATAAGTACAGGTACATTATATTACTTTTACTACACGTATCCTTCTCAGGAAAAAATTTTTTATCAATGTACAACTTACTTCGTAATTGACAAGTTCGGATAGGAAAAAGTCACCTCTTGAAGCAACAAAAGGCCGGGGATTATTTTTTTCATCATTGTCAACACTCTGAAAAAAAGTTAAAATTTTAGTAAATCATCCATCAGAAAACAAGATTTCGGAAATAAACTCACTTCACATTTCACGGGCGTTGAAGTAAAAGTTGGAAGTTGCGAAGCGCAGAAAGAGCGATCATTCACGTTGACATTATTCATATTTTCCTGAAAACAAGAGTGCTTTTAAAGAAAATGACTAAGTTTAGAAATGTAAAAATTATCAACTTACAAAAAGATCGGTTTTAACGAATATGGAATTCTTTTCATCTTCCATTGGAATTTTGAATTCTTCTTCTTCAAGAAAACCACACTAAAAGAATTTAATAACGATTAAATCGAAAATTTACTGGTAAACTGTTCTCAGTAATATCATTATAATATGTCAAGTTATTATTCGATATAAACTATACGAAAATTTTGGTTCTAGTTTCCTATGTCTAACTTTCAATTCACAAACTACACATTTTTTATTCATAACAGACAATCCGTTGACAAATCTCAAATCCTAATTTTCCGAACATGCAACCACATGAAATATGAATTCTTTCAAATCGAAAGAAAGAAGTTTGATTACACTCCAGTGTTGCATATTGAACAGTAAAATTGCCCCTACGTGTTTACTTATAATTTATATTGAACCATTATTTAACTCGTATTGAATTTTGTAAGAAATTTATACAAAATTTTAAATTTAACCCCAACCCTAATTTTGTTTTTCAGTTACCCTTCCACAGAATCATACAGAATTTTAGAGTGACATCATTGAAGTTTATCAGGTACAGAGACCTGAGACAAACTGACAATGGTTAATGAAACGTACCATTATAGAGTTGTAAAAACAAGAAAACATCGAATTCGTAACGTTCAGTTTCGAGAAATACTCACATCAAAAAAATTATCTTGTTTCAAAGAAATCGGTGAAGACATCTTACAAAATGAGCTTGCACTTTCCATCACCATTTTGAAAATATTGCACTGGTATCTCTATTTCTCTTTAGTGAATCGTCGGTACAATCGTCATCGATACTTGGACGTCATGACCATTTTCGAAATAACTTCTGAGATTTTGGGGTAGTTATTACAGATTTAAATATTCTCATTTCATAGAAAACTATCAACTTCTGAATTACGATGATTACATTACAAGACCTGAAAAATAAAATCACAATTAAATTTTCTACCATAAAGGAATATGCTTTGAATTCTGATGGATTACATTCGAAAAAGATAGCGAACAAGCCACCAGATTCAAAATTTTTAATCCATATTTACTTGTAATTCAAAACGGTTATCTTATTTTAGTAAAATTGTTCAAAAGAGGGCTTTTTCAAAGTATTCAGACTCAGAGTCAGAGCATAAGAAGAATAGTCTCTTACCTTTAGAACTGCTTCATATTGAACATTGTTAATGATACAAATTAATTATTCGAATCAAAAGTCAAAACCTCAAAAGAGAAAGAGGAAATTTCAAAAGTAACCAAAAAGGCGAACTTTCGTGTTCTGTTATCATCTTTCAGAGCAAGGGATTTTCAATTCTTCAAGCATTTTTTTCACCTCTCACCATGCTCTCACTCACTCCATCGTATCGATCAAATCATTCGTGAACTATCAACAAACAACAAAAGCAAAAAAATTTTATCTATTTTCTGTCGTGTTCTGTCTGTGTTGAAAGTTGAAGTACTTGAAGTTCTTTTTCGTGAAAAATTGAAAATTTCACCAGTTTTTCGTTTCTAAATTCACGAATTATCTTCGATTGTAAGTTATATTTCCTTATAAGTTGTACAAATTCATTCAACATCTATACTCGCATGTTTAACGAATATTTGAAATTCAAAAAGAACAGTATTTCTTGCTTGGCGTGAAATATCACGAGAAATGATATACTTCAGCAAAGTGGCTTGTGTCCATGTCCATGTTCGAAAAATCATGCTATAACTTGTTCAAACCTTCCTAAATTTGTAAGAGTCAAAATACAATGTATGTATGTATTATTTTACGTTGAATTTTTCAGAAATTTTTTAACACGCGTTGAATCTTACTACCACAATGAAACGTACTAAAAAACCATACACCATTGAAAATCTGATGAACGCTTTGCAAGATGTAAAAGATGGAAAATACAACGTTACAATAGCAGCAAGGTGGGCTACTTCATTCTTAATTTGCACAAATTCTAATCAAAAACTACCTAAACGTGACTTTCATTCGCAGAGTCCACAACGTACCTCGTCAAACACTAGCCGACAAAATAAAAGGAAAAAGCCCGGCAACGTTCTGCAAACCAGGACCTCATCCACTTCTCGGCGTCGAAATTGAAGACAATTTAAGAGACTGGGCACTAGAAAATACAGCTTCGGGGTTCATCACAACCAAAGACTCCATTCTGTTTTCTGTTCGACAAATTATCGAGTCAAACCTCAACCCCAGCGTTACTCTTTACTTCAAAAACCGAACCTTGGGCACAGGATGGTACAAAGCATTTAAAAAAAGATACCCCGAAATAATTCTGAAGAAACTAGATAATTTTAAATATCCTCAAATATCGAAACCCGAACTCCAAGCGTGGTTCCGTAAAGTGAGAAAAACTCTGGGCAAAAATGGTGAAATTTTACTCGATCCTGAACGGATATTTTGCATGGGTCAACTTCCGCTCACTTTAAACTTGGCTTCGAAAAATAACTGCTCGCAAGGTATCGAAAAAGAAACCACAGTCGTACTATTGACCGCCAACGTCGAAGCTAAATTCGCCCCGGCAATGATCACCTTTAAACAATTCCCTTCTTCGTATTCGAATTCCGAACATTCCATGGCGCTGTCGACGTACACATGTGTCTCGACTGGTAAATCGCAATGCCAAATCTTTTATAGTTACATCGTCGATGTTTTTTATCCTTATTTAGTACAAAGCGGTATCGAATTTCCTATCGTTCTGTTCGTCGATCCGCGAATAGCTCACTTTAGTTATCCTCTTCGTGAATTCTGCCAGAATAACGGCATCCATGTGATACCTTTTTTGCCAAAT
Source organism: Trionymus perrisii (assembly GCA_900050545.1). NCBI lineage: Eukaryota > Metazoa > Arthropoda > Insecta > Hemiptera > Pseudococcidae > Trionymus > Trionymus perrisii. The sequence continues at coordinate 16,448 of FIZV01075089.1, forward strand.
GCCTGTAATTTTCTTCCGTTTGAAAATGGATTTTTTCAATCGTTTTGCGAAACGTGGAAAACCGAAGTGAAGTTTTGGCCAGCTCGGAATAATAATCAGAATATCAAAGAAGAAAACATAGAAACGGTCATTTCAAATATTATACAATTTACCGAATTTAGTTTTTCGATTAAACGAGGTTTTCGTTTGTGTGGAATATTCCCTTTCGATGTTAATGCCGTCGACTGTGATTCTATTGATTATAAAAAACCACAACCTGTGTTTTTACGAAATCTTTACTACAATCAACATATCCCAGCGTCGAATACGAAAACAACATTGACTGCCAAACCAAAGAACACCGATGATGATTCTATTATTATTGATAATTCGGTATCAGTTAACGATTGTTTGTCCATTTCTCATTCTTCGATTGATGAAAATATAGCAGAAAACTATATCATCGAAGATTTCATCGAAGAGACTGTACAAGAAACAGACCATATAATTATTGACGATGAAGGTAATCATGAAGATCATGAAGATAGACCTTCTTCACCTCTTAACTCGACCCACCAAAGCACTGAGGACGAATTTATCGTATCTGAACCATTGGTAGTGGATTCACCGGAACGAAAAGTTGAATCCGAGCAATCTATCAACCCTAAAAGGAGAAAAACACAAGGTAGAACCTGAAAAAAATTAGTAATTATTTTCTTTGATAAATGTACTTAGATAAGTTTTTTCTTAACTCGTAATTTTTTCTTGTGAGATGCGAATTAAATACTAAACTCGGAAACAGTAGAAATATTTCCAGATCACAAAGAGTATGAGGGGAGATAATAACTTTATATGTATAAATAGCCTTATGCCGAAATCTATTTATAACTCGACGTATGCACCATGCCACTAACCGGGCAACTCATCGTATGCTCTAAATCAGATATCTACGGTATTCAAATTAAACTTAACATTTTTTGTATTGTTCGATTTTCATAGTGCTAACAAATATGGCAGAAAAAAGTGAAGCTGATTTAAACATCAATGTCGAAAACATCATCGCCACACCAGATGACACTCCAGAAATATTAAGGAAAAAGAATAAAGATCTACAAGGATTACTCGAAAAGGTTATTGATCTGCTGAAAGAGAAAAGCAACGTTTGTTTGAATTTGGAGAAACAAAATTCGGCTTTAAATTTACAAGTGAGTATTTCTTTTGTGTTGTTGCCTGTGTTATTGAAAAATTCAAAATCTAATCCCTGTCTAACAATTTGGCCCCCATAAAATAAGTAAATGAAATTGCATTTTGAACTAACGAAACTTTTTTGTTTCAAAATGTTCCTTTCGTTGTTATGATTAATCAACTCGACAAACCCCTTCAAATGTAGACCCAAAGATATCCCATCTTGGTTTTTATTTTATAAATTTTCAACAAAAAAATAATATTTTATTTTTTCGAAAAGTGAATAGGTAGCGTAGAAACAGACGTCAAAATGCAGTGTTAGAAATTAAGATTCTCCCCCGACCCACTCGGATAGGATACGATTTTTCAGGAGAGACTGTCCGATTGTACATGTGCGAATGATAACACACTATATAGGCCTTAAAAAACCCTCACCCCTTCTTCCCCCGAAGAGTTTTGAGTTTTTTTTAAATGTCAGTTGTATAGGGTACCCCCCCCCTCCTCCCAATTGAGAGATTTTCCTTTTCCAAAGAAATTAAAAAAATTTCTCCAGAGATAAAAGATCTCTTCCTTCAAAAAAGTAAGCAATTATTTTCGTATTAAAAAAAATAAAAAATATTTTTAGGTAGGTACCAAGTAGGTACTTTTAAGAAAATTTTTTACTTCAACAAAATTTTGCTCTATTAAATTAAATATTTTTTTTTATACTGTATAAACCCAAAACTTCAAAAAATTAAAAAAGAATTTACGACAAGAAATTGTATAATTTTTTGTTTCAAAGAAAATTCATTTTTTTTTCCTCCAAAAAATTGAGATTTTTTCCAAAAATCAAGTCATGTATTTTTAGTTCACAAACGTTGAAATTTTAAAAATTTTATTTATTAAAAAAAAAAAAAAAGAAAGGGGGGCTTATATTTTAATTTTTAAAAAAAAAAAAAAAAAAACCCCGTG
>FIZV01075099.1:0-10313 GCA_900050545.1 Trionymus perrisii
AATAAAAGAATCAATTTCCATGGAAATTTAATTAATAGAAAACTATATTTTAATAACAATTTTTAAAAAATTTAAAAGATATTTAGGGAAAAAACATATCCATGTTATAATTTTTTTTTCCAAGGAGATGAAGGATTGAAAAATTTTCAAGGTGGAATCTGAGAATGAATTCTTTTTCACTAAAAAATTGGCTTTTTTTACACAAATTGAGGAATGTTCGCTGCTAAAAAAATGAGAAATTCATTTTTGTATTTTCGGAGTTTTCTGTGCAGTTTATTTTACTTTTGAAATTTTGGGTGTAGCTGAAGCAGCAGACGCAGAGCTACAAGTTGACGGCCATGGTACACTTTGCCTTAACGCATGCAAAACACACATCACTCGAATACTTACTGTAGAAGCACGTCCACCATTTTTACTAGGAGTAGGAGGACCTGGTTTTTTGTACGAAGTCTGAAAAATTCACCACAGGACATGCAACGTTACAGTACAAATAAGACGACCAATTCATGCATTAAAATAACGAATACAATTACACAAGAATAGTCTATTATACAAGAAACATGACTCTAACGCCGTTGAAAACATTCACAAAGTAGCTACCCACGAATGAGAAGAAAAAACCTCGAACCGACATTAACAAAGAAAAGTTCCTTTTTACCTGGTTTCGATTCTTTCTCGAGCGATCGCCTGGTAATAAATTCTCAATATCGGAGTGTTCATTATCGCAACTACTCAAACCCATCTGTAGTATTGAAAAAAAATTACTTTCTGAGTACTGAAAGTTTGTATCAATGTGATATGATTTTTATCGACGAACCTTGATATCGTTTTCTTTGAACTCTTGCGGAGGTATAAACTGAGTTTCAGCCGGATAGCTGGATTTTAAATGAGGCGGGCATAACGAATTACGAGCTTGTAATTGCGATAGTCGCGACTTTGTGAAATCACTATCATCGGCCATTCTGCCTTGTTTCAAGTCAGCCAAACACGCGTTATCGAAAATTTCCATCATATCTTCTTCGTCTTCGGTCGGAAATACTTTGGCTGAAAAATACTCACGATTAGACTAATTGGTCTCGCAATGGCTTTAAAAAATTAGCGAAAGCTTTGCCGTTAGTTTAGTTTTAAATTTAGCGTCGTTAGTAACCAACCAGATGACAAAGAGAACTTTTTACCGCTGGTCAAAGCCAATGGTTTTTTATTCTTCGTGTGGAATTGAATATCCTCAGACATGGTCGACAGTCTTCGGTCGAAATCTAAAGCTTTCGGAAATCTACCATCCATCATGCTGATGAAAAAAAAAAATAGCATTAACAAGATTGAAAAAAGTATTCGGTTCAAAAGGACGGGAAGCTAAACGATTACTTTAGATGCGTAGCTGATTGGGCTCTTCTTGATAATGTTCTAGGTGAGAAAATATTGTCCTGGAGAAAAAATAAAAAGGCGTGAGTAATGAGTATTATGTCGTTTTAATTTTTCAGTATGCAAGGAGATGATCCTTACCACTGAGCATCTACGAAAATCGTAACAAGATTGGCTAGATTCCAAATTTTGTTGTAAGCGTAGATATTTGTCGCTCAAATCCCACAGTTGAGAACTTAATTCTTTAATGTGTTCTTTTTCTTTGCGAAGCTGTTTATTGAACAAGAAACAAGAGATTCAGAATTACTAAAATGAGTCTTAAATAAATTATTAAATCATTTTTTAAACATTTCGTTACCATTTTCTGATAATCTTCTTCTCTTTTTTTCCATTCGTTTTCCTTAACAGCTACTTTTTGAAGTACAGCTTTATTCTACAAAACAGATTAATCGAGGGTAATTTCGACATCGTGATTAATTGAAAAATTACGAATTCAAGTAAAACTGTAAACTTACGTATTCGCTCTTAGCTCGTTCTAATTTTCCTGCATATTCAGCTTCGATTTTGGCATTCAGATTAGGGTACAATTTTTCAGTTTTTTGTTTCAATATTTCTCTTTCTTTTTCTACGAATGTCTTCATGACGTGTACTTTTTTCTTGAGGCTGTGTAAAAGAAATAATGGTATTAGTTTTTAATTCGTCGATAGTTGGATGAAAATATAATTTATTTACTTTTCGACTTCTTCGGTCAATTTTTGGTTTTCTTCTTTTAAAATGACATCGGTCTTGTTATCAGATCCAGACGCGATCACATGCGTTTCGTTGAGATCAACTTTGCTCTCTTTGATTTTCTGAATTTCGGCCTCCAAAGCTGCGATAATTGATTGCTTTTCGGCTACTTCGTTAGTGAGTTTATCACACGTGGCCGTAGCCGATTTGAAATTATCGATGAGACTTTCCTTCCAATCTTTATCGAGCTCGTTCTTATGCTCGCTCAATTTACGATACTCGTCTTTGAATATTCTATACTCGTCTTGTAGCATTAATATCTCTTTGTCTTTGGCACCGATGGTATCGTTCAAAGTATCCATTTGCATTTCCAATTCGTCGACTTTGGAGAGCAGATTTTCGTTTTCTTTAACGAGAGCGGAATTCCTATCGCTGAACAAGTTTACTTCATCAGTTAAGCGTTCGTTTTGCTCGAGCGACTCTTCCAGCTTTCCTTTCAGTTCTTCTACACGTTTAGATAAGGAATCCTTGGCCGAGACGAGTTCTTCGTAATTTTCTAGCTTCGATTCTAGAGATTTATTGAGCGACGTTTGTTTCTCTACTTTGACTTGGAGACGATGGTTAGCTTCCGAGAGCGATGCGACCTGTAATTTTATTATCAAATTAGAATACAACTCGAAAGGAAGTAAAATGAAAAATTTTTTTACTCACTTCTTTTTTATGTACTTCATCCATCTCGTTCAATTTCGAATTTAGTTTTTCAACTTGTTTACGAGATGAGATAGCAGCGTTGGTTTTCACTTCCTCCATTTCGCTTCTGAGAACTTCATTTTCTCCTCGTAAATTATGAATCGTTACCAGTTGGTCGTCGTTTTGGGAGATCAGCGATTGGAGACGATTTTCAAACGCTTTATTGTTCATTTCGTTCTGTAAACATGATTTTTAAAATTTAATTAGATGAGATTGAGGAAAATTATTACTTGGGGAATTGATTAAAAATTTGCCATTTGGATTCTTTGATTTTTTTTTTGTCAAATTCTTTTCAAAAAATTAGAGGAAAATAACTTTAAAATATTTTTAAAACAGAAAATAATTTTTTTTTTTTTTTTAATGACAAGTTAAAAATTTTACAAGATAGGTAGGTATCATAATAAATGAAAATATCAACTATTCGAACTATCGATTAGAGGGGCCAGAAAAAAAGACCTTGCTAGGAATTCTACGAGGAATTAATTTTCAAAAAATATCGATATAGCAGAGTTGAAACGTAAAATTAAAAACTCCAAAAATTCCATCTATTTACCATATTATATAGTTCATTTTTCTGAGCGGTCAATTCGTCAAGACGACGTTTAATCTTGATGTTATCCTGTTCGAAGATGATTTTCTGATCCAGCATGGCATTACGTTCCTCCAACAATTTCTCGTTATTTTTTTTCAACACGTCTTCTTCACTACGTAAAGTTTCTACTTGATTTCGTAATTCATCGATGGAAGTTTTGAGTTTCTCGATTTCGAAAACTTTGGCATTCAGTTCTTTCTCGCTATCTAGTTTAAGCTGATTAATGTACTGTTTGAGCTGATCATTTTCTCGAGCAATTTTTTCACAATCTTGTTGCATTTTCTCGACATTCTCGTTCAATGCGTCAGCTTGTTTTTTGAGCTCTTCGTGTTCGTTGGATTCTTTACGCATGAGCTTACGTAACCGATTGTTATCGTTTTTCATTTCTTCGTTGTCTAATTTCAATTCGTCGGTTTTGAAACGTAGCAGCTCTTTTTCGTCTTTCAAATTCTGAATTTCTTTATTCAAGCGTTCTTTTTCTTTATCGGTTTGAGCAACTAGAGCGGTAAGTTGTTCGTTTTTAGATTTAAGGGTCCACTTGTTACCGTTACATTCGTCGATTTCTTTAGTCAGAGTTTCGTTTTGTTCTTTGAGCTGTAGAATTTTTTTTTCGTGCTCTTCCAATGCGTCGATTATGGGCTTAATGCGTTTGTGCATCTCTTTCAAATACCAAGATTTTTCTTTATTGCTGTCGAGCAATTTGCTGTTTTCGGTTTTGAGCGTTTCGTTATTCGATAGCAATTGATTGATCTGGAGTAGGAACATGTCTCTTAGTTCGTTCAAGGCTCGAGTCTTTTCATCTTGTAATTCGTCGTAACGTTTTTGTAAATCGACCAACTCTTCTTTGAGAGCAACGACGGTTTTTTGTTGAATTTTACAATCTTCGAGGAGTTGGTTGATTTTCTCAGCGTCTCTGGTACGTTCGTCTCGCATCGTATTTAGTTCTTGTTGCCAACGCGAGGTAATTTCGGTTAGTTTGCTTTCCTTCTGTTCCAACGTGCTGAGAAGCGATTCTCTTTCGGATTCTAGTTCTTCGAGTCGTTTAACCGCGTCCAAGTAGTTTTTATTTTCTTCGAATAAGCGTTGGTTTTCAATTTTTATGGCCGAAGTTTCGGTATTGTATCGTTCTACGATTGTGGTTAGTTCTTTCTCGACATATGATAGCTTCGAGGTTTCGCTCGACAATGCTTGCTCCAATTGTTCGATTTGAGACTGAAAGCAAAAAATAGAAAAATTAATTAAATTGAGAATTTTTCTACAAAATAAAGAGAAGAAAATTTCAAGACCAAAAGTTTAAAAAAGAAATGATAATAAAGAAGCGTTTTTTTTAGTTTCTGGCAATTTTAACAAAATAAATGTTACAATTGAAAACCTACTTTTTGAGTATCGCTGATCTGCTCTAAATAAGCAATTTGAGATTCCAGTTTGGTATTATTTTCTTTCATAGTATGGTACTGGCCCTGAACGTCTACTAATTCTTCGTAAATTTTTTGGTATTTTTCTTCGAATCCTTTTTTATCTTCGGCCATTGAATTCAACATGGTCTCTGTCGACTTGAGTTGTTCTTCGTAGGATTTATTTTCATCGGATAGTTTATCGATACGACTTTGTAAATGGGAAATTTCATTAGTCAGCGACTGAATAATGGCGCCGCATTCTTCGGTACGCTTCTGCAAATTTTCCCTTTCATCTGCAACGGTTGCCTTTTCATTTGATACGTCGTGTAGATTTCTAGATAATGTTTCGTTCTGTTGATGAAGTTGCTCGAAAGAATTCTCAACATCGACAATTTTTTCCAGTAGCGTTTTTTTCTCGCTGTCGAGTGTTTCGGTTTCTCGAATAGACGCTTTAAGACGTTCTTGAAGTTCGCAAATATTATTCTCCAGTTCTTTTAATTGGTCGTTTAGACGCTGATTGTCATCTTTTGATCGATTGTAATCGTTTTTCAGCAGTTTCATTTCGGTCGTTTGGTCTCCGAAGAGCTTCTCCAACTCGCCGATTTTACTCTTGAGTCTTTCTACGTGGTTGGTTTCGTTTTTGTAGTCCAAATCGATACGATTTTTTTGTTCGACCAAATTTGAGTACTCTTTTTGCAAAGTTTCTTTTTCAATTTGTGTTTCTACTAAGGTAGCTTCGGTCGATTGAAGGTGTTTCAATTGAATTTCCTTAGTTTGGTTCAATTCTTTGAGGAGGTTTTGCATTTTGAGTACGTCTTCATTTAAAGCGGAGATTTTCAATTCGTACTGGTCGCATTCGAGTTGTTTCTGCTTCGCGAGGTTTTCGCATTTTGCACTCAGTTCACGATTGGAGGTTTCTGACTGGATGACGGTATCGTGCAAAGATTGATTTTCGATTTGCAAGTTCTTGGATTTTTCCATCAAATCGTCTAACTGATCTCGAAGGTTGGATGTTTCACTTTCTAAACGTTGCAGATTTTCGTTGAGTTGCGTATTCAACGAGGTGGCGGATTGTAAATCATTTTGCAAAGTTTCGACGATGGTCTGTCTTTCGGCGTTGCATTTTTCCAGTTGTTGTTTGTTTTTCAAAATATCGGAGTAAGTATTCTCGAGGTTTTGCATTTGCTGCACCATGGAATCGTACTGGGCTATTTTAGCGAGTTTTTCTTCTTCAACTGATTCCAAATGAGAAGTTACCTGAACGAGTTGATTTTTCAGTGATTCGTTGGTACCGGTGAGACAATTGATTTCATCCCGAAGCGAAGCGATTTCTTTATTCATGGACGGCACTTGAGATTCGAACGATTTTACTGATTCAATCAAAGTAATACGTTCGTTAAGTAAGTTCTGGTATTGATGGGTCAAATCGATCAATTTATCGGATACAATTTCTTTCTCGGAATTAACTTTTTCTAAAGAATCTTTCATAGAATTTGATTCTTTTTGCAGCTGCGACTGCGATTCTTCGAGAAGTACTTTCTCGCGCTTGATCTCTACGATAGAGTCTTCCAATTGTTTATTTTTAGCTTCGGTAACTTTCAATGACATTTCCAAAGAGGAAATTTCTTCTCGAAGGGTTTTCTGTTCGTTTTGCAAGAATTCCGCGTCTTCTTTGTATTTTATAAGTTGATCTCGATCATGCTTCAATTCCCGTTCCGTTCGACGTAATTTTTCTTCAAGCGTATGGTTGGCCGAGGACATAGTATCACGCTGTTTTTCCACACTTTCAATCTGTTCGCGTTGTTCAGAAACAGTTTGTTGTAATTCTTTAATTTTCAAGTGTAAATTTTCGTTGACTTGCATTTCGTTGTGGTATAAAACATGATTATTCTTCAGCTGGATGGAAAGCTCGTTGTATTGTTCGACTAGTCTGGTGTTTTCGTTTTGTAATTCTTGTACCGTGTTTCGTTCGGCGTCGATTTGCTCAGTTAAAGATTTTATTTCACATTCAAGATCATTACGTTGATTTTGAACTTGACGTAATTGATCGCTTAAAGATTCGATTACGTTTTGATCGTGCTTCGATTTTTGCTCCATATTGTGGAATTTAGTAGAAATTTGTTCCTTCTCTTTGGTTAGTTCGCCGAGGGAATTTTTCAATTTTTCGTTACTATGCTCGGTTTCTTGAAGATACTCTTCGAGCTCTTTGATTCTGCATTGGAGAGTTTTGTTCTCCAACTGCTTCGATTTCAAATCATTTTCGAGATGTTCGTTGGTCGATTTTTGCTCCGAATAAATTTGTTCGTACTCGTTCAATTTGATCTTTGCTTTATTGTGCGCGTCCGCCTCGTAACGATATCGAGAATCGGCTAATTTTAATTCTTCGTTCAAAATGTTTATACGTTTATTTAAATCTAGACGTTCTTCTTCGAGTTTTTTCAACGTATTCTCGCTTTGTTCGATTTTCTTCATGTGGACTTCTGCCATTTTTCGAAGCTCAGTAGACCGATCTTGTTCTTGAGAAGTCTGTTTAACTAACGATTCGATGGTTTCTTTATTTTTAGCGAGTTTTTTCTCCAATTCTTCGCAATTCTTAATCCACTTGTTCTTCTCTTTCGACGATTCCGTTAACGTGGCAGTCAAAGTTTTATTGTGATTTTCTAAATCATTAAGTTTCTTGGAAAGTTTTAAATTTTCACTTTTTACATGCTCCATTTGCACGTTAAAGTCTTCCAGTTGACTTTCATTACGCAAAAGATCATCTCTCGTTTTGTCAAGTTCGGCTTCGAGTCTTTCATTGTCTGCAATAACACATTCTTCACGATCGTGTAGTTCGTCGCAAAGAGTAGCATACTGTTCGAGGGATTGCTTCAGCATACTAATATCACCCTGAAGGAGCTCTTTTTCTTCGAGTAGTTTTTTTGTAATGGAATCACTTTGCATTTTGTAAGATTCGTAATCTCGATTTGTGTTTTGCAATTTGGTTTCAGTTTGCTTTAATTTTTTGTTGAGATTTTCTTTGGAACTTTTCAGAGATATATTCTCTTTTTTGAGAGCATCGATGCGATTATTCAAGTCTTTCAACGTCGAATCGATCTCTTTTTTTTCGTCAACAAGATTTTTTACTCTCTCATTCAGAGATTGATTTTCGCTGATCAAACGCGTTTGTTCGGTTTCTATTACAGTCATGTTCTTTTTCGCCCATTCGATGGTATCTTTCATCATCTGGAATTGCAATTCACTTTCGAGATTCGGCGCCTTCGATTCCGATCTGGGACGAGACGATTCGAGAACGGCAACTTTTTCGGTCAACTCCTAGAATTAAAAGAGTAGGTTAGAAAATAAATCATATTAGATGACTTTTTGGTAAACATTTCAACATACTTGATTAAACTCTTTCAAATTATTCACTTCAGCCTTGAAAAATTCTTTATCGTGATTCAGTCTTTCAATAATTTCATCTTTGTTGATAAGTGCCAGTTGTAATTCGGCAAATTGGGTTCGGAGTGAATTTGTTTCTTCGGAGAATGAGATCAACTGTTAGAAAAAATAAAGCGTTCAAGTAAACAATTTACATTTGTGGTTGAGAAGTAAAACAGTACTCACAGTTTTTTCTTTGAGAGATAACTGTTTGGAAATCGATTCGTTTTCTTCTTCTAACGTAGCGACGTAAGATCGTAACTCTGCTACACTTATCTGTAAGTCAGACAGTTTTCTTTTTTCAGCCGGAAAATCGCTGATACGAGAAGATTTATCGTTAAGACTACTCTCGATCGCTTCTATCTCTTGCTTGAGAGAAGCATTTTCACTAATCTTCCCCTCTAACTGACGATCTAAAAACAAACGATTATGTGAAAAATTCCCAAGATCAATGAGATTATTTTGTAAAAATGTCAAAACTCCTTACTTAGCTGTTCCATTTTCTGCCTCAGTTTTTCGTTTTCTTCTATAACTTCGACCTTTTCACTCATTTCGTTTTGAAGCTCAACCTTCAAACGTTTCAGTTCTTTGGTATGCTCCTCAACGAACTTTTTTTGCGCATTAGGGGACTGTGAAAATGAGTAAAGTTGAAAAATGAAATTCTAAAAACGAAATTCTAGATAAAATGTAATAACTCACAAGTAAGTATTCGCGAAGTGTAAGGCTGATTTTTCTTTTAATACCAGTAGGTGTCGTGTTATTAGGAGTAGAATTTGTAGACGAACGGGAAACAAATTCCTGCTGAGATTTTTCTAAATGCGCACATTTTTCTACAAAAAAAGAAGAAGGTTAATTTTATGCGTCGAACCAATTTATAAAGATTATGAACAAAATACACATACCATTGGCGTGACGTAAACATTTAGCTACAATGCTTTCATCTAGTTCTGTTTGCTCTTGCAAGCACTCGAGAAACGATTTGATGAACTCCTGAGAAGAATTATCCAAATGAAAACTTAGATGATTTCTCAACGTCGCATCTTCCAGACTCCACACCAGATGGTATAAGAAAATCCAACAAGCTATTAATGTAGCTTCTTCACTGACGAATAATCGGCTGCCATCATATTCGGTGATTTTTGCTAAAAAAATTAATAAATTTGATTATAGTATACATTGATTTTATTGATTTAATCAAATAATTGAAATTTACTCACTTTTCAAAAATTTTATTATCAGTTTTTTACGCTCTTCGTTCTGAATTCTTATCTCATCTTGATGACAGAATTGACTGTAAAAAAGTTACAGAACAGGATTATACAATTGTATTAACTGTATATTAAATGCTACATTATGTTACTTACAATTTGACCAGAAGGTCATATAAGAAATCTACTATGACCGAATCAGTCAACTTCCGAAGTTTAATCCGGCGATTACTGAGACAATTCAGCTGCAAATAATCATGTAAGTAATGAGTAGCGTGAGGAAGTAATCAAATATAAACAAATTTATCAAGTAATATGATTGTATTGCTCACCCAACCCAACGTAACTGAACGCTCCATTATATTTTCTTATGAGGAACTGAAAGTAGCGAAAACATGGTCAACACGATGATAAAATATGAAAACAAGCTGCAAATAATAGTACTCACTATATTTTTAAGACATAACAAACACGATAGTTAGCCCATAAATTACAACTTGCGTACACCGTTACAACTGAATTTTTCCATTTAAATAATTTTTTTAAAACAATTAACCCACAATATAATAATACAAGCAAAGCACTACCAAGACTTCATAATTCCAATTCCAATAAATTCGTTATTGAAAAAAAAAACGAACTTTGAAAGTTTGAATTTCAAAATAAACCGTTTTGCAGTTTGTGCCTTCCACAGCCATACATTTCTACAGAATTTTTCACAGATCAAAACTCACACGATCTCATACCGATATCACCAGTTCGTGGACATTTCCGATTTTGCGATGTTTTTTTTTTTTTTTTTTTTTTTTTTTTTTGGACATTATGATTTTGGGGGAACGTTTTTTGCTTTTTTAA
>FIZV01075107.1:0-13444 GCA_900050545.1 Trionymus perrisii
TTTTTTTTTTATTGAAATGAAAATGGAAAACACGGTCTTTTTAACTGCAAATATTTTATAATTTCATCATAATTTTTCTATTTTCATTTTATTTCAAATACGATCTCTTTTGTAGCTTTCACAAGTACAATTTGTAAATCAAATTTAATATTTTTAATAAACGTAAAAAATTTATTTTCGTTCATTTACAGTACAGTTTCATCAACCCAGATCCAATTTTCGATTCTTGACCTACCATTATAGCACCAGAAGGCGACTGTAAATTATCTTTCAATTGTTTGATAGTTGCATTTTTTAAATATTTCAATGTCGATTCGAAAGTCATTTGTTGTAGAGGCGAAGGACAACCGTCCATTCCTGTTCTGTTCAAAGGTCGATAAGAACCGTCAAAAGTCATGTAGTCGGCTACTAATAATAAATGTCGAGGATCTATAGTAATTCCATAAACCTGAAATAGGAAATATAAGAATTAATGAAATTAATTTCTTCATTATTTAAGAATTCTATTGTGATGACTTGAAAGACAAAAAGCTCACTTTGAACACATTTTGAACTTCACGAACGATGACTTGATTAGCAGCTTCAATACCGTGTGTTTGAGCCACAGAATGGACGTCATTCGAATAGAGTTTATTGAAATTTAATAAACTGTCGTGCTTGAATAATTCGCCAATTCCGTAGGAGCCTGTGAAAAATTATATCACTTCAGTCAGATATAATTTCAAGCGAATTAAAGCATTTCAATTACACTGCATAAAAATACCTTCAGTATGCAGGGTTAACATTCCATCATTATCGGTAACAAAAGCTCGTTTAATTCCAGGAATTTCGTGTATCACAGCGTTTCCAACTATTTTTGTAATTATTGAAGAAAAATCGAGTTTTTTAAACGTCAAAGAAGTCCATATTACAACGTTGCTCCATAAAGAGTTTACATCGTCATGTCTGTAAAAGAGAATCAAGTGGTCATAAATGTTTACGCACAATGTTATCAAAGAAATACTCGTAACTCCAAAACTTACTCTACACTCAAAACACCGTAACCTTTTGTGGGCGTGGCCTGCTTCGAAGTTTGCCTTCTTTTAACATTAGTGGTAACTGCATCCTTAATTTCGTCGACGGATATGGTATTTTTTTCTTCTTCAAAATCGCTGTCGAAGTCCGAGATCGTAGTTTCGTTTTTCTTGTCCACATTTGCGAGTTTTTTCAAATTCTTAACTGTATCAATATCCTCGGTTTCATTATTATCATTACCATCGTCATCATTGTCGTCGTCCTCGTCTTCGTCCTCGTCATCGTCTTCATCTTCGTCATCATATTCTTGGGTATCAAATCGTCTATTTCTGTAACATCATAGACGGTCACATCTACGTTCTGTACATTTAAAATGAAATTACATAATATAAGGCGCAGTTTTACTAACTTAAGCTTCGCTTCAGTGGCATCTCCATCTCCTTCGACATCGGAATCATTGTCGGAATTACCACTGTTCGCCGGATCCTAAAACACATACATTTCATTTATGTAGCGTTTCAAAAAACAAACAATTTATCGTCTTAATTTTCAAAAGAACTTACGTCAACTTGCTCGTTAAGCAGATCTTCATTCATTTCATCATTGATAGTATTTTTTTCGTTAGAGTCGTTTCGTACGATCAATTCACCGGTATAACTTTTACGTAAGTATTTTTTTAGCACGTTCATAAGTACGTCTAATAAATTAGATCCAACATATTTTAGAATACGCTTCGGTGTAACGGTGGTATTACTTGAGTAGGATTTCCTAGGTAAATATTGAAAATGTAATGTGTAAACTCGGTTTTTTTCATTTAAATGTACGGCTTCTTTCACGATAACTTTTTCTAGTACATCTTTCAACACAACTCTGGTTAGACTTCTACGTAACTTTTCAGCCTTTTTTTCTAAACTGCAATCAACAAAAAAAAAATGATGAGTAAATTTTTTGAAATTTCGACAAAAAATCGTTTGATTAGTTACTTACTCAGGAACGTCTTGTATAAATGGTATAGACATGCTGGGAGTTTTGATGTTTTTCGAGGCAACCATGAGAATTTCACGCAATCTCGGAATACCTAAAGTAACATTCATCTCACCACGACCAGCAAAATGAAAAGTATTCAGAGTCATCTGAGTAGATGGTTCGCCAACTGATTGAGCAGCTAAAACACCAACAGCTTCTCCAGGTTGACACAGCGATGAAAAAGATTTAAGATAGATAGTATCTTTGAATTTTGATTTTTTGAAAGGTAATTCACCACGCCTGAGAATTAAAACACAACCAATTAATACCATTCACTATTACGTGATTCAGTTCTTTAAAAAAAAAATTAAATTAAAAGTAAAATAATTACTTTTCACTTAAAAATTCGCTGATCATGCATTCTAAATTTTCAGAAACGGAACCTAAATTTATATCTGGTTTAAAATGAGAAATCACAGGATCTAAACGTTTTTCTGCTTCTACATCGTTCATTAGCCTAAAAACGAAACGAAAAATAGATCAACAGTGATGATTGAAACAAATCGGTTCGACTTTATGAATACGTCTTGCTTACATAGTTTTCATACGCAGGAAGTTTACGCTTTCCTCATCTCCTCCACCGTTATGAACATGCCATTTATGGGAAAGTTTTAGCGCTGCTTCTGTCCTACCAACTTGTGGAGGTATTGATCTTGTATGTAGAGGCTGGTCCTTCATCGATTGGCAATAACGTAAGAATGCACTATCTCTCTTCTTTTTCACACTAAAGGATTTGCTTTTCAAGGTGGTAGCAATGCAAGCTTTCATTCTATTTATTTCTTCTTTGTTCCCTTTAAATAACTTTATATTCGACTTGTTATAAAAGGCTTTCAAATTATCTGCGATAAACTGTAAACGATCTTTGTTTAAGAGTTGTGACTTAGAAATATCTAAACCATCTTCGCCGTATTGAAATTGTATCACACTGTTGTCGCTATCACGTACTGTTAAATCATAATTGACTACCAACCCTTCCAAGTGTTTAACCAGACACCTATACAAACAAACAAAAAATACAGTTCGCTTCATTTCTAATCATAATCGAACAATAGAGAAAAAAAATTGTTTTCTTTAACCTTTGTAAATAACCACTACGACTAGTTTTGACTGCTGTATCTATCAATCCTTCTCTGCCAGCCATACAATGAAAGAAAAACTCTTGCGGCTGTATTCCAGTCATAAAGCGACTAACGATGAATCCTCCAGCGATCGGAGAGCAATCGTAAGGTCTAAAGCTAGGTAGGGATCGTCCGGAAATCATTAAAGGTGGTCGTTTACCTTCCAGTTCAATTTGTCCCAATAAACATGAAATTTGCATCGTGTTTACAGTTGATCCTGTGATACAAATGAATAAATGAAACAGTAAAATCAAATTGAGTTAAAATTACTGAAAAATGTATACCTTTGGCTCCGGACTGAACCATCAATTGCAAATTATTACTAGGAAACAGCTGCAGTAAACCAGTAGGTAAACAAGTCTTATTAATTTCGTTATTGTATTTGTCTAATACCGATTTGTATTGTCTATCTATCAACGCTCTAAAGTTTGAATTCTTTCTGTAGGCTCCTTCTAATAATCGAGATAGGTTCTGTTCATCGATAGATTCTTCCGGAGGAATATCCAAAGCCTTTTTTGCAGCTTCAATACCCGCTGATTTGGTTTCAATAGCGATACGTGCTCTTTTACGATTTGCTTTTTTTCGTACCAGAATATCTTTAACTCCGAGAGTGAATCCATCTTTTTGTTGATAATGAGTAAAAAGTTTAGAAAACGCGCCTAATAAATTGGTTGAACTTTGGCCTCCGTACAGTTCGTAGAAACTGTGAATTAAACCGTAATGAGTAGCACCGACATGATTTTTGTCCAAAATACCGCATAGTAATTCTCCGTTTCTAATGATTACATTACTTTCTGACATTTCTTTACGTGTTTCTAACGATGAATGTGCACACGTTTTACTCGACATTGGCCAAGCGTTGAATCCGATTTTTGCTGACGAATTTAAATTTAATAATGCACAACCTTTAGGAGTAAGATTGATGATAATAGTCGAAATGATTTGTTTGCCAGACCATAACACAGCGGGTTTGAGTATCGTAGGAGGTAACAATACAATATCGTCTTTAAGGAAGCCTAATGCTTGAAAAACCAAGTGATTATATTCCAGACGGTTGAAAAATTTTCCTCTAATTGATAATCGTACTCCTGCTACGACGTGATCTTGAATTAAACCACTGAGTGGAGAGCCATCTCTCGGTACTAAATACTGATTTGCCACGTTAACAATTTCTGCGGCTTCTGCTCTAGCCAATTCACCTTGTGGAAAATGCGCGTTCATCTCATCTCCATCAAAGTCAGCATTGTAGGCTTTGCAGTTTGCATAATGTAACCGAAATGTTTTCTGGCCCATAAGAATGCGAGCTTTATGAGCCATAATACTGGGCTTGTGTAGCGATGGTTGACGATTAATGAGTAACATATCACCATCGAGTAAGTGTCGATGTACAACTTTCGGTCCTTTTGAATCCAGGTTACGGGCGAACAAACTTTTCGCTAGACTTTTACGACTTTCGGAATTTGTACCTACAAATTTAACCGCAGATTAATAAACAGTTGTAGTACTCGTTAATTGATTTCTTAAAAAAAAAAATAATTACCTGATATCCACGTAATGGTGCCGTCATCACATTCTACGATATTAGCTCCAGGATACGTTGACGGACCGTTCAAAACCATTTTTTGTAATTCCTTTACATTCCACGGAGTAACTGGAACCGGAAAAGTCAATTTTTTCGCAAAAGTATCCGGTACTCCGATCTCATCCACGCTCAATAACGGATCTGGCGTAATTACAGAGCGAGCGAAAAAATCAACTCGTTTGCCCATCATATTCTTTCGCAAAATACCTTGTTTTTTTTCAATCAGTTGTTTTAAACCTATTTTACTAATTCCAGCGTTACTATTAGCGGAACTACGCGTTTCAGATGAATCTAACAATGCATTCACCGCGCCTTGAAGGGAGTGCCAAGCATTCTGAAGTTTTTCGCTGATATCCGCTCCTCTACAGCTATTAACAACCTCTTCTATTTCTCTAGAAAGTTTTTTTTTATCTTTATTCATAACTTGTACAAGACTTCTGATCTGTAGGGAGTCCAACAATATGGTTTTATATAGGCCATTTTTTGAATGCTCTACAGGTTTTTGATTAATGATTTGCACGGGCCGCGTATTAGTTGGTGTGACTAAAACCGCCGACGTAAAGCATATATCTGTAGGATACTGCTCATTTGACGAAGATAATACTTTGATTAGAGCTTTCAACGTACGACCATCTTTTTCCCATATGTTTCGCATCTGTTCTTTAGCTTCTATAGGCGAAAGAAATCCTTTCGATTTTCCATTTCTTTCGGTTACTTTTTCAACGAATAACTTTCCTTTATAAAAAGTCACTTTGTTCACGGGTTTTCTACAGTTGAAACAACCTTTTGCGCTTCCACCTCTACGAAATGCTTTACTGACGTACAATCCGCATAAATCGTCCGCATTCTTACATTGCTTACTCGAAGATTGTGATGAAGCATTTGAAACAATTTTTTCAATTTTTTCTCTCAACTGAACTGCATTGTGAGAGGAATATTCTTCCACCAAAAATTGATCCAAGTCACGTGCTGCTACTAAATGTCCAAGATCGATTAACTGTAGTTGGGCGATTAGCACATCTTTCTCAAGCTCCGGAATCATAATAAGGTGGCAATGAAAGCAGGAAATTTTGAGTACATTGGCTACTATTGCGGTGAACATTGGATTAAATACGGGAAACGGAAGTTCAATATGTCCATAGTGACCGGAACATTTCATTAAAGTTTGATTGCAGGTGGCACATGGGTCACTATTATATCTGAGAGGTCCTAAACGTGGATCATACAGTCCGCCAACAATTGGATAACCTAACCCATCAAATGATATATGAGTATGTATGGCCGTAACACTCAAACGTCTTACATCTTCGGTCGACCAAACGCCAAACTCTACAGAACGTGGCTTGAACGGATCAACGGTGTAAAAACGATGATAGTACATTTTGAGTTAGTTATTCTGTAACAAATAGAGCAATACGAGCAAATGCAATTAAATAATTGCTAATAATCGTTTACTTACTTAAATGAAAAACAATGAACAAAACAGAAATAAAGTTCACAGTGCATATAATACGTTCGTTTGAATGTACATATAATAATAGATTCATAATTTAAAATAAATTAGTACTACTCTAAAAAATTAGATAATTTTATAAATTTGAAGAAAAAGAGGCATGATTATTTAGATACAACAATAAAAACATTAAGTTGAAGTAACAATATTTACATTAGTATTACAGAGATTATTCACATTTGCAGGCATTTAATCGTTCTAAAACTTTTTTAGCCGGAGTGAAAACACCATTTGTTTGCTTATTACAAATATAACAACGGGTAGATTTTTTGAAATTAGTCAGAGCACATTTTTCGCAAAAATAGTGTCCACATTTGGTCACAACCGGTTCAGTAAATGAATCGCGACAAATAAAACATTTAAAAGGTACATTATCCTCTTCATCGTGAATTTCGTAACTAGAAGGCTCATCTTCATCGCTATGTTCGTGCATCTCTTCACGTTCCAATTGCCAACCAAATTTGTAGTCGCTTCGATCGTGTAAAAATATACAACTGTCTCCAAATCCACAATATCCAGTTTCCTTATAATCTTTACAAATATCCGGTTGATAATCCCATCGTACCGTGGCTCTCAAATTAGCTGGCGCTCGAATTGGTCCTTTTCTAACCATACCGCTGGAAGCATTACCCAACGCAGTATCGCGTTTTTCATAAAACTGGGTGTAATTGGCGGCACCTCTATAGATTTTGTCATCTTCTTTGCCTTTCAATTCTTTATTAATCTTCAAAGAATTTTCATATATCGCTTGCGCATCTCTATCTGTTTCTGTTTCAATTTCCAAGGTTGCGGTTGCTCCCATATCTTTCGGAAGTTCCGACTCGGCGGTTTGTTTTGATTTATACGAAGCAACAACGTTATCATCCTCTGAACTGCTATCATGATCGACTTCTACTTTTTTAGCGCTGCCACTAGACTGCACTAAAGGATTCTCATGACTCAATTTTTTTTCTTTTCGAATAACAACTGTCTCGTCATCGCTTTCTTCGTCGCTGACAGCCTGACGCTTTCGTTGGTTTTTGGGTTTAAATGAACGTTTGCGAAATGTGTCAGCCATAGGAATTACCTAACCAACACAAACGTGCGTTATTGCCAACAACTTTATTAACCCTTCAAAATAATACATTGTTTTAAATAATCGGTAGGAATATCTTTACGTAAATATGTATAATCATTAACTAGTTGAACAATTTTAAAATAAAGCGTAACGTAAAGAATAATTTTTCAACGCGTAAGAGTTCAAAGTAAATTTTTCATCTTAATTCTACTTATGCACATTACAGTGTACTCACTTATGGTTCAGTTAACTTGTTAAATTATGAATGAGGATGAAGAAGTTTGAATCATCATAACATCTGGTCAATTTTTTCACTCAAAAACTCACATTACTTTACAAATTTTGAAATTTCCACTTTCATGTGTTTTTCGAAATTTTTCTTTTTCGAGTTTTAAAAAAAATTTCAGGATTCTAAACTTCATTGACTTTTAAAAATTGAAAAACATCCAGGTAGTCACGTCACAGCCGATTGCATGATTAGATGAAGTGACAACGATAACGAAAAGAAAAGTCATACTTCCAATACTTAGGTCAAGCTTTTTAGGTTCAGACTTGGTTGTCGGTCCAGCGTAGTTGGCGTAGTCTGTGCCTAATATCAGTGGTTCCTAATCGCATGACACGTTCGGTGGGCTTAAAATAAACTGTTTATGTTTATTCAAGTTTCAACTTTGCGACGTCAGACGTAAATTGTAACACAATTTATATCATTTCAATTGAATTGTATTGTTCTAATTCACAAGCTATCGCTTTTTGTTCAAAAATGGCTAGCGTTTGCAGTGATATAATTGAAGATATAGAAGATTTGATTTCATCACAAGATATAAGCCCCAAAGAACGTTACAGTAGTAGAAAAAATGTGACTGTCAGAGCGATTAGAAAAAGCCGGAAAAATGTTGAATCGATAGAACCACAATCATACGAATGTGATAGTATTATACCTGGCACTCAGACTGTTTTTATTAAAACCTGGGGATGTACTCACAATACGTCGGATAGTGAATATATGGCCGGTCAAATACAATCTTATGGATATAAATTAACAGGTTAATTTGCAGTTAACGTAAGACCTTAAACAAACTTCGATTATTCGTTTGAAAATTTCATATGGTCCTTTTTTTTCAAGATGAAAAAGAAATGGCAGATTTATGGCTTTTAAATAGCTGCACAGTGAAAAATCCTGCTGAAGATCATTTCAGGTGAGCCAAGACGTTCTTTAGCTGGTTATCGATCAGGGAATATTTGCTTATTATGTGTTTTCATTTTGTAGAAATGATATTCAATTAGCCCAAAAACTTGGTAAACACGTCGTAGTTGCCGGGTGTGTCCCACAAGCAGCACCCAAATCCAATTATTTAAAAGGTCTCAGCACTATTGGTGTTCATCAGATAGATCGTGTTGTTGAAGTGATAGAAGAAACCATCAAAGGTGAATGAACTTTGAAAAATGTTATTTTTCAGGATAAGTATTCATTTATTTATTTTTCAGGAAACTCCGTTCGATTATTCGGACAAAAGAAACTAGATGGAAAAAAATTGGGAGGTGCTTCCTTGGATTTGCCTAAAATAAGAAAAAATCCATTAATTGAAATCATACCTATTAACACTGGTTGCCTTAACCAGTGTACTTATTGTAAAACAAAACATGCTCGTGGAAATTTAGGAAGTTACCCTCCAGGTATACTGGTATAGGCGTTGATGTACATAATAAAGATAGTCGTTTCTGTAACGTTTTACCTACGTAAACTTTCAGAGGAAATTGTATTACGAGCGAAACAATCTTTTGATGAAGGAGTCGTTGAGTTATGGTTGACTAGTGAAGATACCGGTACTTATGGGCGAGATATAGGTGTAACACTTCCAGACCTCTTATGGAAAATAATTGAAGTGATTCCAGAGAAGTGCAGAATGCGTATCGGAATGACTAATCCGCCCTACATCCAAGAATACCTTTCGGTACTATTCATCTTTGATGTGTACGCTACGCGTTTTTCGCAGTTTTTCTTACAAATACTCTTATGCAGGAAATGGTCAAAATTCTTTCTCATCCAAAAGTTTACAGTTTTTTGCATATTCCTGTCCAGTCAGGTAGTGACGCAGTGCTTGCCGATATGAAAAGAGAATATTCAAGAGCTGAATTTGAACACGTAGTCGACACTCTGAGGGAAAAGTAAGTTGTAACGTATATATATGTATAAATATATATATAGACTGTTCTGTTTTGTATGTTGCTAAATTGAAGGCGTCTATCCGTAGTGTACCTGATATTACAATAGCTACAGACATTATTTGCGGATTCCCAACCGAAACGGAAGAGAATTTTGAAGAAACAATGAAACTGTGTGAAAAATATAAATTTCCGTCTCTTTTTATTAATCAGTTCTATCCCCGTCCAGGCACTCCAGCTGCTCGTATGACAAAGATACCGCCCGCAGAAGTGAGTCATTATTTTTCAAAGATATACTTATACTTGCAAATAAAATCTACTCATGTTTTAAAATAGGTGAAAAATAGAACGAAACGATTGACACAATTATTTCAATCATATGAAACGTATTCTCATAAGATAGGAGAACTACAAGAAGTTTTAATCACAGAAGAAGCCAATGACAATATTCATTACGTTGGACATAATAAATTTTATGAACAGGTCAGAGAGATCTATGTATAAATTTGAAATAAGATTCTTTTCATTATTCTTGAGTTGACTTTCTTAAACAGGTACTCGTTCCGAAAACTTCTGTCCTCATGGGTCAATATGTCAAAGTTCGAATTGTGTCAACGAAAAAGCATTGTTTAATAAGTGAGCTCGTAACAGAAAAACCGACGTTGTATTCTGTTTTTCAAACCGTGACGTCGAAGTCGAGACAATCCGTGACAGCATTCTATCCTGCATTATTCTTACTTTTTGTTGTCTTGGTAAAATTGTTATGGATTTTATTCGTATAACACGACTTACGTTTTTGTTTCTAATCATTTCTCCAAGTAACTTCAACATCATCCGTACGAAATCTAAAAATCATTCAAGTGTTCACATGAGAATACTAGAAAAATAAAGCCATGTTATCGAAATAAAACGGGATAATTTGAATTACCGTTGAGTACAAAAAGTATCTTCCCATTTACATTTGAAACCGCTTTGATACATTAGTGATCCAGCATGTGCAATCATGACTCCATTATCAATACAAAATCTTTTTTTTTTTAAAGTAAACAAAACAAAAATGAAACAACTACATATTCCGATATATTCGTAGATAAAAATGCTACTTTTTACCTTTCATCAGTAGCATACAACATTCCACCTCGTTCTTCACACATGATGCCCATCATACTCTGCAATCTCTCATTGCAACCCACTCCACCCACGATCAACACTTCATTTGAAGCGCAATGGGCCATTGCTTTTTCTACATTAAAAAAAGAAATTCAAATAAAAATGAAATGCAGAAGTACAAAATGTCTTGAATATATCACCTGTAGTTTCAACAAGCATGGCGAAAACGGTTTCTTGTAAAGAAAAACACAGATCAGCTTCAGTATATTCTTTGGTAGCAAGGTATTCGTGAGCTTTTTTCTCAATGAATGACAAAATCCCCGAAAAAGATACATCCATACCTTTCACCACATAAGGTAAAGGCAGATATTTTTTACCCCTGAGATTAAAAACCTTTAATTACTGATTGCGATTGACCGGGTAGGGGTATCTAAATATTCTAACCCTATACTTACTGCTTGGCCAATTGTTCAATATTATATCCAGGACTAGGGTCGTTCGATAATTTTAATACTCTAGCAAATCGATCTAAGCAATTTCCCACAGCAATATCAATCGTTTCTCCGAATATTCTGTAACGACGATTAGAGTAGGCAATTATTTGAGTATTACCACCGCTTACATATAACACAGTCGGGTTTGAGCTTCCGGTGATTAATCGTCCCATTTCAATGTCTAATAAAACGTTAAGGATAAATCTTATCTATATACGGTATAGATACAAACGATTGATAATTAAAAGGGTAAAGGATACGTCCAATGCAATGATTCACGGGGATCAACGGTTTATTCCACAACTGAGCCACGGTTCTGGCAACAAGAGCTACCACAACTAGAGGTCCACCCATACCTGGACCTTTGGTGTAACACACGACGTCGATCTCTTGAGGTTGAATACCACTTTTTTGTATACACTCTTTCAAGAGTTTAATGATATGGGTTTGATGATGCCTAGCGGTTTCTCTTGGTAAAAATCCTGAAAATGGAAAGAACAGTTTTTGTCAATATTTTATTGTTTGACATCAGTTTTACTCTTCGTCTAAAGTTCTAACAAAAGTATAAAGGTACCTTCGCCTGGAGGAGTAACATACGTTTTCCGGCAATTCGACAGCACTTCACCATCTCTGACGATGCCAATGCCTAATTTATTGGCACTTCCTTCAAAACCAATAGCAGTTACCATTATTTATGAGAAAATAAATAAAGATACGAATTAAGAAACAATTTTTCGCAATTTATCATAATATTAATTTTATGATTAAGCCGCAAAATTCATCGCGTAAACCAAGCGTAAACCTTTGCGTTTGCGTAAACCAGTAAAATACCGAGAAGCGGAGCAGCGTGTTTCTGTTTACATACATAGGTACTTACTACTGATAAGTGATATCATATCGATACGAGCGGATAGGAGCGGATCGGGAGCAAAATTCATCGACCAACCGGAGTGCTCTAAATGATTGTCCAATGGAGTGCTTTGTTTTGTTATTTACTATTTTATAAGAATCTCGCTGAATGACAAGTACAGAATGTAGCAATTCTGTCAAGGTAGATCCCCTAACTGGTGATACCTACCCTTTATCCTACACACCTACCAACAACCTGTATCTATCCAGTCCAGCTACTGGTATAGCAAGTATCGTTATACGAGACAATGATTCAGCCAATGGTTGATGAAACCTTCTCGCCTTGTCACGTATGACTTCAACCATTATTATCTTTTAGATGAAATTAATCTAGTTAAATGCCCGGTATACTCGTTAACTATTCACTCGTGCTCAAAGTATTTTTTCTTTATAATTATGGTTCGCGGTAGTGCAAACAGCGACAATACGAATACGGGGAAGGGTCCGGCAACTCGTGGTGGTGTTAATAGCAACGTGAGTGTATCAGAATGGATCGAGCTGGACAGAGCCTACATTACACCTCCATTCACCATAAGATCCTTCCAAAGCCACAAACTATTAAAAGGTATGACAAATTTCAAAGACTGGAAAAACATGATATTTCTAGAATTACGCGCCGCAAATTTACATCCATTCATTGAAAGCGATTGCGGTATGACAATTAATATTTCCGTTCAAAGGCGTATGATGCTGGATGCCCAGGTAGTACAGTATTTGCGATCGTCGGCTTCTCAATCCATTTGTAAAAGAATTCCACTTATTTTCAATGCTTTTTCGATATACGAAGAACTAAAAAAATTATTCTCCGAAAATGATTTCAATGATTAAGTATTTTGAATTACACAATCGTGTACAGAGGTTACGTTACAGAATCGGTTTTGATGCAGACCGGTTTATTGCTGATTTTGACCGTTTAATTGAAGATTATGCAGCTATTGGTACTACTTTTCCTGATGTGTATGTAAAATCTTTATTCATCCATAAAATCGACGGAGTCAAAGAACCGAAATCGCCTTTCTTTCCATTCTACAGTACCGTAACGTCACTCCCATCTGATATCGCCAATCTCGCTTTTATTAAAAACAAATTTCAAAATGCAGCCAAATCAATCTCAACCTCGAATAAATCATCAACGACTAGTACAACGACGGGTGCGACGAAACGTAAACATTTTGAGTCCAAAACAGAAGAAAATCTGAATCAAACGAGAAGAAACCTCCTAAATCGTTGAAAGAAAAGTATACTCCGAACCAGCTCGAACAATTGGCCAAAATGTCGAAAGAAGAAAAACAGAAAATCCGATGCAAGAAGTGCAGCGAATATTTTCATTCGATAAAAGATTGTACGAATCCAGGTCATCTCTGTTATCAATGTTTCGAATACGGACAGAGGTGTAACGATTACGTTTTTAATCGATTATAATCGATTATCCTAGGCCGATTATTTTAATCGTCCACA
>FIZV01075195.1:0-17278 GCA_900050545.1 Trionymus perrisii
AAATGAATGAAATTTTTTTTATTTGATTTTTTTAACAAAAAAAAATAATTAAGAAGTAAAATTATATCATTATTATTATTATTTTAATAAAAAATTATCTCAATTTTTTGGAATAAAAAAAAATATTCAGTTTCTGAAGTGAATAATTTTTTATTTTTTTTTGGGATGTACTTACATATTTTTTTTATCATTTCGAAATAAAAAAATATGTGAAAAATCTAGAAAAAATCATTTTTTTTTCTGAGAAAAAAAAATTTTCATGAAATAGGTAACTGCAACTAGCGAGTCATTTTAAAATATGTGGTGTATATTTTGATGAAAAAAAATTAAAAATTTAGCATTTTTCCCCCGGACGAAAATATTTGTAAAAGAAGGTATTCAAAAGCTGAAACTTCATGGTTTTTACGAACTTATCTGTCGTCAAGAGGAGACTTTGGAGAATTTTAAAATTACCCCACCAAAGTTTATCATTTTGCCTAAATCTAACTTTCTCAAATCTAATTAAAAGAAAGAATTTTCAAACAGTAATTATGCGATAGGCTGAATTCGGTATCAAAATTTACTCGTCTCAAACATAAACAAATAGTATTAAAGAACTATGCCACAGTGCCAACGTTTGCTTGCCACAAGGGCACCTTTTTATCGGATGAATGGCCGCATAATGCGTGATATCGATAAGATCATAAAACAGACGGTTCATATCATCTCAACAAGCTTCTCTCTAAGTCTCTATACAGTAATCGCATATTTTCACATCCTTTCACGCCTGATATGCACACAGTCAAAGTCACACACTAATTTTACGCTCGAATAAAACAATCTAACTAGAAGCAACTTCAAATCAAATATCTCATGCAAGTCTTATTATGGCATTTTTTCTTCGTTTTTAACGATAAGAAATTTATTCACATTTTTTCAAACACTGAAAAAACTGCCACTATCAAAGTAGTAGTAGACATAATAATTTTTACAAGATGAATTGTTCCAATCATATAGCGAATTATGCAAAACCTTGAAATGCTCAAACGACCCAGTCTCGGTTTGCAGAACATTAAATGAGAAAATCATGCAAAATAATTCACCATTACTTTAAATCGATAAGTTTCAATGGAACCAGAGAGAATATGACAATTCGAGTTTTTATTAAATACGACTTGTTCGACCGAAAGCGATTTTTTCAATCTATCTTGTACGCAGATGCACGTATAACTTGAATAGAAATACCTAAGTATAAATTGTATAAATCTATCAGACGATGAATCACTTCTCTTTTCGCTTAATTTCAAAACAAGTGTTCGTATTAGAAAAAAAAAAGGTGTAACATGGAGAGAAACGCACAACACTCACAACCGCATAGAGCAATTACATAATATCTGTGATTCGTCGACGAAAATATTTCGTTGAACAACGTACACTGAACACTCACACTCTCTCACACATATCATAACTTAATAAGCAATACAAAGCAACTGCAACTACAACCAACTTTGTGTATACGTTCGAGTTTCGCTACGATGATTTGAATATTGAAACAAAACCTGGCCTCCGGCCTCCCGTGGGTCTAATAGCTCTAGGTACACGACACGTCACACAATTAGCTTCAATTTGTATGAAAAATTGATGGAAATTTTCATTAGTCGTAAATTTCTTTCAATTTACTAAAACAACATTTCACACGAACTGATAGGTTTTTCAAAAGAAGACTTTTCTAGCCAGATCTCCCAAGCCCTCGTTTATCGCAGAAAGTGGTATCTAAATTTAACTCACACTCGACGTTTCATAACGAAAATATTACATCAATTAAAACACGACCGATACTTGGTCGAAATCGACGTATTAAACCATCACAATAATACGGTTTTATAACGAGAGGCGAAAGAATCCCTTTGATTGTATATTTAGGACACCATAGACGATGACGGCGACCGCGAGTCGGATTTTATTGTACTATTGTCGTCATACAGGCTTATACATTTTGAAACTTATTAAACTCGTGTAACGATGCTGGTAGGTATTTGAAAAAAATAATTCTTTCACAGGATTTTCACTTGGAGCTTTTCTAACGAAGTGTAAAAGGTCGAAAGGAGCAAAGAAACGTCAACTGTACGAGTAAACAGACTAGTACACGTAAATACGTGAAATTTCACCAATTGTTGACCAAGTTCAAGACCATCGAAAATAAACTAGGTGCGTAGGTGGAGCTGTCATAACGTGTAGTGTTCGTTGCTGTTGTCGAGTTATTAGGGATTATTTTTTGTTTTTAGCTTTCGTAAACAATAACAGATATAGGTACTCAAGTGCAATAGGTATGTGACTATGTTTAACGCGAGAAATGCCAATAATTAATGTCAACTACAAGTTGTAGGTAGGTACTAGGTAGTAGGTACTTATTTTTACATAACTTTTCAAGTACTCGATCTGTAATGAATATCTAATAACGTCGATGAATCACCACATACAATGGGATATTTATCAATCGGTACCCCTCGTATCACAAATTCATTCTGCTAGGATGATCATTTCCTCTCATTATCGCACTGGTGATAAAGACAGTACGAATAAACATGATACAGTATCAACTGCGGGCGTACATATTTGTAATGTACGTACGTTTTAGAAACTCGGAAAATTTGAATTATTGGAAAGAATCGAACAATTATCGCTTAAACATGGCACCTAATATAAACAGAATCATTGGAAGTGAGAATGTTATCTCCCGTAATTAAGACACACGCGAGGAAACGCCACTTGCGTTTTGACCCGAGATTCAAATTATAATCAGCTTGAAAAATACGGTTTTGAAATTATCTCCCAAATTGTTTTAGAATTTTCAAAACTGATCGAAGCACAACGACCGTTCGTCTCCAACGGCAACGTTGCATATTTAAATAGCACCACGTCATTTCGAAACGAAAAACTATACGGTCTATTTTATCATTATCAGCGGAATTTGAACTAGAAATCGATAAAAATTACGTAGCTGAGTTTTAATAAGAAGAGGATTACTTCAAGTATCACTCTAAGACCACCGAAACTTTAAAATATTTAGTAACTTACTGGTATCGAAACCGGTGGTGTTTGAGGTTTTGAACGCTTGAATATGGAATTCATCGAGAGTAACTTTAGCAGCGTGATTAACAGTGACTGTTCTCATGGAAGAGCAAGAGTATGATTGACCAATAGGCGTTTCGAAGTATGTTTTATTGGTGTTGGTATTAAAGCCTGTAGGAACCATTACAAGAGAACGTAAAACTTAATTAGAAATCCTAATATCTTTTTGTCAACATTTCGACATTTTATGCAATGAAAAACATTTTATTTAAATTTAAGTCTTACTTTCTGTTTTGTTGAGTTTCGGAATGTAAACAAAACCGGCGAAAGAATGCAAGGAGTAGGATTCGTTATTTTCTTTCTTGAAAATGAATTTCAACTCATTACTCATATTCGTATTGTTCACTGTCCAGAAAAGCATTATTTCTTCGCAACTTCCTCTCGATTTAGCTCCTTTTGGTACATCATAATGCTGTGTAGCATTCTGAATATTACAACAAAATGATTAATAAGCGGGTACATAATAGTTTACAGGTTGAGTTCAAAGTGAACTATCTACCGTTTTATTTCCAGTCGGGTATGTAAAATCAATAGAGAAAATTCCATCGATTCGAAGACAAGTGATATTTTTCTCCGTTACGTTCCAAGATCCTTTCTGAGAGGCTGGTGTGGGAGTTACAGGGATCGGAGTTGAAGTGGTTGGTGAGGGAGGAGGAGTTGGAGATGGTTTTAAAGAGGTTGACGCAGGAGTTGTAGTTGAAGTAGATGAAGGTACAGGGGACTTAGTTGTTGGTGTGGTCGGAGGGTTTGTAGTTGTATCATTCTTCGGAGTAGTTGGCTTAGGATGGTTCGGAGTTTCTGGTTCAAGTGTCGGATCTGATTCGGAATGCGGAGCAGGATCAGCTGAATGAGGAGCCGTTTTTGGAACAGCAGGAGTTTTTTCTTCATGCGTCTCGGGTGCACTTACATGCACGTCTTTTTCAGACAATACAGCAGGAGATTTTTCATGCCCCTCGGGTGCACTTACATGCACGTCTTTTTCATGCCCCTCGGATGCACTTACATGCACGTCTTTTTCAGACAATGTTTGTCCTGAAACAATTTCAAACCCAACTTCAAATACTTGCTACGGTACGAAATAAGTAACGTATGAAGCAAGTTGCAACGTGATCTTAAACCATACGAATGCATTATCATTGCATGCTGCAAAATATTACGAAACAAAATTCTCGAAATAACTGTACGGACCATAATATGAATCCAGAAACAATTTTCATATCGTAAAATAACAGCTACTAAATATAACCCTGATCTCAAGCTATTGTAATATAAACAATAGGATCAATAATGACGATCGAATGGATGACAAATCATCTTTTGAAAAATATAGTTTCAAAAACATCAGATGGGAAATTATTACATACGTCGTAAAATCCAGTTAATGTAATTTAGCGTATACGAATTGAAAAATACATTGAATGTAAAATTCAGAATTTCAGACACAGTTGTATCAAAGTAACGACAATACAGACGTAGCAATAACCATTAAACTAGGCAATGCAGTTCAGTTCTAGCCATGTTCAACTCGAAATTAAACTTACCAAAACACAACAGAAATGCACACAAAAACCAAGCAGAATTACGGAACATTTTGATTTTAGATTCACACGACACGCGAATAATAATTAATCACCCAATTATTAAATAGAATATGTATAGTTTCTTGTAAATGAACAATAAAATCACACATAAAAGACTGTAAAATGACAAATTCGTCAAAATACTACACTTCCTCTGTCTAATGTATCCGTATTCGTATTCGTACAAACAAGCTTGATGACTACCACAATGAAACTTGAGAGGGAGAGGGGAGTGATCAACTTCGCTTTTCCGCTGCCGCCCAACAACCCAACTACCGCCATATAAACAGTGTTGACATCATTTGAAACAAAAAATATACCTTGGTGTTGGTGCTGGTGCTTTATGCTTTTAGCCTAGGATTCGCTTGGCTTGGGTGTTCAAAAAAAATTTTTGTTATCAAGGGCCAAATTCATACGTACTTACTTACATTTTAGATACTTATACTTACTAATTAGCCATATTCACAGATAACCGTCTTCAGCTGCTCAGCATCACTGTTTAGTGTAGGATAGGAACTTGAGAAGGAAAAACCTTTGGAAAAACATATATTTTATTTTTTAAATAAAACCAAAACCTTTAAACCTATTACGAAGACAGTACGAACATTTGAAACAAAAAAATCGTACGAATTCATATTCAGACTCTCCAGAATTGGCTTATAATGGCTGTGGAAGTGGAATTCTTAGAGAAAAAACTGAAAAAAGTCCATGGAAAAGTTGATTTTTTTTTTACTTTTTCATAGAAAATACGAAAATACAATAAAACACAAAATTGGTATTTTTCTATGGAAAAGTAGAAAAGTTTCTATTTTCCATGGACTTTTTACGTTGTGTTTTGTTTTACATAAAGTAAAAATGCGATTTTAATTTTTACAAATTTTCCATAGCAAAATGATATGAACTTTTCCACAGACAATGCCTCTAAGAATTCCATAGCCATTACATAGCTTTAAAAGATAAAATGGACAAATTCAAGTTTCGCAATTCGCATCAAAGTACTGCTCGCCCAAAATCATCCAACAACGAACTTACTTTTTTTGGCATATTTTTTAAAATTTCAAATACACAAATTATTACTTCACTTACGAATAAAAGAACTTTAATTCATTCATTTTCATAGGTTTGAGTTGAAATTTGAAGTTATAATTGAAAGTTAAGAATACAGCTGATATGCTGATCAGCTGATCACCCATTACCTATAAACTTGAAAAGTGGGTAGTTTAGATTCAATGATCCTCTTCTTAATTTATTTCCATTAAAACTTCTAAACAAAAATACACGAATCAGCATTAACAGACAATGGACTATTACATACGAAAAGATAAAAAAATTTATTAATCGAAATTTCAATAAAATACATAAATGCTAACATCACAGACTAAAGAAAATATTTGGAGATCACAACTAGCAGTAATTACTATGAGCCAAAATCTTGACTACTTTGTGGCAGAGGTAGTACGTTTAAAATACGAATGACAGACTAACTCGTGACAACTAGCGAATCCTAGGATTAACTCAAAAAACTCATTTAATCGATCTAGGTTGGTTTGATGAATTTGAGTAGAAACACGCCGATATCGAACTTCTTTTATCATCTTATCCAATAAGTAACACAACCAGTATACGTTTGTCTTTGGTTTAAACTGATTCCAAATCTCCCTGAAGAAACAAAAACTTCTTAATTACACATTCAAAAAACGTGAAGACGGTACGTTCTTTTTCGAACATATCGTCTTTCCCAACCTACCTCACTTCATGTTTCATCAATCGATAAACTTCAAATTGAAAATCACCCTGCGCTGTGAACAGTTCTGGGTCTTGACCGATATCGTTAAAAACTATACAGTTATTGACCGTTATTCTTGATAAGGTATAGTCAATTATAGTTACCTGTAAATCATCAAAAAAGAGAAGTGGTTAAAAACGAGCACGTAGAAACAGAAAATTTGAATCTCATCAGAATACATTTTTCAAAGAATTTAATGAGTGGAAGGTTTCAAGGTTCTCATCTGCAGCAGTTATTGATTTGAAAAACTAAAATCACTTACTTTTACACCACGTAGTCTGACTGTACTTTCAAAATCACCGATAATATATTTGGTTCTCTCTTTTTTTGATTTTGATACTAGTATATTACCCCAATGCAGATCCCTGTGCTCGAAGTTAAACGCCTGTTCGGCAACAGCCAATGCGTAAGCAACCTAACAAAAGATGAAGTTCAATGATGGCATGAAAAAATATACATAAAATTTACAAAATATGCATAATATAAAATTTCTTAATTTACTTACAGCGTGGCAAAATAAATCACAATAAACAAAACAAATTTTAAAAAAAATAAAACAAAAATAAATCGGTAAAAAGAAACTTATAATAATAGCTAACAAAAAAAGTTGCATACTTCGGCTCAGCAAAAATCAAACTTCAAAGCAAACGATTTACTTGACGAGTGAGAAATCTAGTCATGAAATTTATAAACACGACGTAGAAATTCACTCGTCAAGCACCTAGTTTACAAATAAAAACGTTCAAACTACTCCAAAAAGGCGGCAAATACCTTCTTACAGAAGCTTCAAATTCAGAAAACACTACATTAATATAATAATTTACCTGGGTAAATACGGACAGCGTTTGTTGAGCGTTGTTGAACACGAAAGATTCAACGTCTTCGCCACCGTGACTTAGTTCGAGAACGATATATAATTGATTTTCATCGAACACTTTCGGCGAATCGTTATCTGAGCCTAAAACATGAAAAAGATACGTTTGAGGTAAGTCTTGCAACAATGAAAAGTTTTCTCCAGATAATTAATGATTCTAAAATACCTTTTTTGTCGTTATATACGTCCCAGAGGTCTATTAATCGATTCGGATATTTACCATAAACACACCAACACTTTTGTAATTCGGCAAAATTATCGGTGAAGTAATCCTTTCGCTTCCTGAGATCGCTTAGTTCTCTGTAATAGTGAAAACATGTGTAATTAAAATTGTAACAAACGCAGCAATACGATTGTGGGAAAATTCAACCAATGGAAACGCTGATAACATGTTTTCCATTGTTTCAAATAACTTCGAGTAAGTATTTGTCTACTTCAGCGTATTTATATAATTTCTTAGATTTTTCGCTTTTATGTAAAATAGATTCATTCTTGGCGCGACTGCTGATATTAAGTTCGTTTCATAAATTTCAATTCTTCTATACAGAATTTTAAGCCAGCTTGTTGTATAAGATCAAAAAAGAAAAAATTCCCCAAAAATATCAAAATAAAGACGGAACGAGAAATGAAGAGAATTTCTTATTTTGTAATCTTAAAAACAAAGTGGGTCAAAATGATAAATTTTATACCAACAACTATTCCATTGTTTAATCAATTGATCAATTCCGCAGTACTCACCTCGATATAACTAATTCAGAAACAATTTCTTCGTACTTCTTCTGTTTTTCGCCGTTGATAAGTAAGTCTCCTTCGATAGGAATAATTTTCAATACAGAGCAATGCGCTTGGTTACGTTTCAGCATGAATACTTCCCCATAAACGCCTTCACCGATCTTTTTACAATTTTTTAATAACCTGTGATGAAAAAATGAAAAATTAACCGTTTGAGTTAGCATAATTGGAAGTGTTTTTTATCGCAATAACGTTACCGATCATTAAAACATTCTTCGAAAGGTAAAGGTTCAGTTTGTTTACAATATCGCAGCACTGTTTCTTTAGCGGAGAGATGATCTCGTATGTCGTGACACTCTAATGATACTTTATGAGACCGTGAGTAATCTAAAAAAAAATTTACGTCAAGTAATACGCGTTTTCGATAAGATTTTCCCAAGATAACGTGCACGAGTATACGATTTGTACAAGCACAGACCTCCGGCTTCTAAATCGTAATTATTTTCAATTCTCGAATCTTGTTCTGACCCCACGAAAGAACAGTACGATTTATCGCCTAATAATTTACTGCTATCAGAAGATGACGTTAATCCACTGCTTTCGCTCGTTTGCTGCTGCTGTTGCGGTGGTGGCGATTTGTGGTTTACGCATAAAGAAAATCTCGCTTTGCTCGGTCTTTTACATTTCTCTGTTAAATAAATTCATTTTAATAAAGGTTTCATTGCTGTTTTAATTATATTCCATCGAATTACCTAAATACGTGCAATTTTGATTCAAAAAAGTTTCGTTCGAATAGGTTCTTGTGCTGATTTCTGCGATTTCTAAAACAAAAGAATTATCAATTTTTTTCCAATAAGTCTACAAACATGTGTATTCGTAAAAAAATGGAAAATAAAATTTCATTATTTAAAAAAAAAAAATAAGAATACAAAAAATTTTAAAAATTTGATTCTTACTTACGTTAAAAAACACACGTATTAAGTTGACACATGATTTTGAAAAATGCCGAAATTTTATTAAAATTATCAATAAATAGAGAAATTTTTGAGCTGAGTAGATATAATGTTTGAGGCCGCTTTGCGTCTTGTGTTCAAAATTATAAAACATCAACGCAGATTTTAAAGCCAAAACTAATTTTATCATGTTTTCTTTTTTCAAGTATTAATTCGTGTATAGTTTAAAAACATTCAGAGATTACCATTTTTCATTTTTACTTTAATTAATTTTGCACTCAGAATTTTTAATTACGAGAAGGGAAATATTACATACGCAACACTAACGAAATGATGAATAAAAAAAATAGAAAAAAATAACGCGACTTCACAAATTGAAAAATAGATAACTATGCAACCAGCAATAAATATTTATAAATTAATTTGATTGATTTTGGGAACTTTTCAAAAATTTTTGCGAAAAACCCATTTTTTCAGTGAATAGGCATTTTACAATATTTTCGATACATGATTTAAGAAGACAAATGACAGATCCAGGAGAAAAAATACACCGAACCCAAAAACGAATATGACATTCCAATTCAAAAAAATTTACCTTTCAAATCCGAATTTTCATCCAACTGGTTAGAAATCAACTCTTCGATATTCTTTCTCCAACATCTTCCTTTCAAATCTTCATGTTCAGTCTGCGATTGGAATCCATACTCTCGAATATTTTTCAATGTAATGAAAGAACGGCGCCACTTTTTGCCAGCAGCCAAAACGAGCGAATGAACCAACATGGATGACCTTTCTAAAACCCGCGAAGTACATAAAGATGTCTGATTATGAAAACCGAGTTGCAAATCTTGATTATGTACTGGACTATTCCTTGCTTTACTATTCAAGTCAACTTCTTCATCTTCTTCCAGATTACTATTTTCTTCATTCAACGTAGGCATAATAAATGTCTTTTTCCTGCGTGTTGTAACCAGTTTCAAATGTGCAGGGATTTCATCTTCTGGCGGCACGTATTTGGGTTCTAGTTCTTTGCAAATGGTTTCAATAGTTTCTTTAAGTTTTAAAGCTTGATGGCATTCTTCAGTTGGCCAACCAACAAACTGATCACTTTCAGAGATGTTTTTTGTAGAAGTTTGAATAAGAGATAAGCTAGTTTCGTTCAATGAATGTTCTTCAACTACAGGTTCTGTCGGTGCGCGAATCGGAGATAAAAGTTCAGAGGCTTCCATCAATGAAAATTTTTCAACTTTAGGCTCTGTTGATGCTCGGATCGGAGATAAGAATTCAATGGTTACGATCGATGAAGTTTCTTTCACTTCTGGCTCCGCTGTGATGCTCATCAAAAGGAGATTATCTATTATGTCTTCAGTCGAGCATGTGATTTTTTTGCTCAACGACGAGTTTTCTTCCAAGTCCGGCTCTGTCACCGTAACATGTAGAGGTTCGGTTTTCAAGTTACTTTGCTGGTCTTCTAAATCATTCATACCATAATTTTCCTCGAATATTCTGTTGATGGAAATTGGAGAGGATGAAAATGAAGTTTGGATTTGGACACGAGAAAAGTTTTGACGTTCACCAAAATCCGAAAGCGAGTCATTCTCTGAAATTGCGCAGGATGAAAACGAAATTTGGGCACTCGGAGAATGCTCGCATTCACTACAAGTCGATAACGAATCATTCTCTGAACTTTGTCGGATGGATTCAACTGATTCCTGTTGTTTATAAATATT
This sequence comes from Trionymus perrisii, assembly GCA_900050545.1. Lineage (NCBI taxonomy): Eukaryota > Metazoa > Arthropoda > Insecta > Hemiptera > Pseudococcidae > Trionymus > Trionymus perrisii. The sequence goes on from FIZV01075195.1 coordinate 10,767, forward strand.
CGAATCAGAAGATGTTTCACTGAAATTTTCCTCAGGTTTGGGTTCTCCGAGAAAAGTAAATAAAGAAATATGCAAATCACCATCTCGTGACTTGATCGGACTGTTATTTTCTAAAATTATGCCGGGCTTAGATTCCTCATCGTCCGTATCACTGTTTGAAGTAAACGACGAAGAATTGCTATCGCTAGAAGATCCAGAGCGGGAATCCGACAAATTTTCAGAATGCTCCTTATCCGTATCGTTGTTTCTAGAACATCCAGCGTAGGAATTAGACGAGTAGTTGAGGCGTTTTGAAGTTTTTTCAAATTTGTCGTTTTTGGAAATATGTAAGGATTCGTTTATAGTCGTATGAATACTTGGATCAGAGGATTCCTTTTTTGAAGTATCTTCATTTCTAATTACCGGCGAACGTTTTGGAGACTGGCTAATAATGGCCCGGCTCTGTTCTTGATCACTGAATAAATGAATAAATGAAAAAGTATCTTCGAGTTGTTTCAACCTATCTTCGTTTTCAGTCTTGTTCATTTCATAGTTTCCAAACCGTATCTTTCTATCAAAATTAGGTGTTGAAGCGGTGCCCGGATCAAAAACAACCGAACACCGGTTTTCATTTTGAGTTTCGCTATCCGAGTTGAATAACTCATCAACGTTACTCTGAACAGTACGGCATAATTCATTGGCGTTTTCAAATGAATTATTGGAACCGTATTCGGTATTAAATGTGTTGCTCACAAATGATAATTTTTTTCGAGTTTTTGTCTGACCACGACTTTTGGTAATAGAATTCTTGTAAAATAAATCTGAGCTACGTTCTACGAAAACAATAGGTTTTTTGAAAACTTTTTCATCTGATTTAACAGGAGTTGGATCTGGTTTGTCGATGCTGCTGGTACTATGATTGATGTTCGTGACGGGAACTTTTGAAGGTGTAGATTCGTTTCGGGAAATGCAGCTATTGACGTTATTATTTTTGGTAGTTGATGGACAACGTAATTTTGGTTGAAGTTGTGTGCTTCGTAATGCTTGACGTTTTTTATAATCGGCTAGCGCTGTGAATAAAAACGAAGGAATTTGTACATAGCGTGTTTATCAAACTATCAGCACAAGTAATTTATGAATAGGCACTTACGATCCAATTTTGAATCCATTTCATAAGCAGATAATCCTGATAGTTCATAATCTAGATCTGAATTATTACTCTTGTACAAAAGTGAACAATACTTTGAGTTTTCTTTATTCCGTTGCAAATTTTTAGTTCTCACTTTTCTGTCACAACAAATAATATGATAAGAGATTTGAAAACGCTTCCATTATTTTACTCGGCATTTCTTAAACATTTCCCTACTTTTTCTTGGTCCGTGGAAGCAACGAATGTTTACGAGTTGTGTGGAGTTGATTTCCTATATTTTTCAGAGCTTTCGATGTGGAGCAATAACTATAACTTTTTGTATAGTTTACTACACCTTTTTCAACGTACGATTTTTTATTAGATATTGGTTTCTTGTTTACTTCATCTTCGAGCAATTTATCAAATACGGCTTCCTGCTTGAAATCTATGCAACTCAAACGATAATTTGAAGTACGGCCTTTTTTACTGGCATAAGTTTTAATGTTACCAACGAGCACAGATTTCTCCATCATTTTAAGATTGAGAAGTACACGATTAAATAAAAAATACACTTCACACTAATTACACTAATATTAATTTCACATTACCTAAATTTACAGAAACGGAATGACATTTAAATTGAACATGAAAATGAATGAAAAATGAAAAATAATACGAAAATATTTTAAAAATAACGCCTACCGAAAAACGAAAACAATGACAAAGTTCTGTGAACCTCTCTTCACCGATCACCAACAAGCAATTGTGTTTTTCAAGAAAATAAAAAATATTAATCTACGTAAACATTGGGATTTTAATTTTGGAAACATTGCCAAACTGAAATTTCAATGTTGACGTTAACTTCATTTCTAAATTCTAAACTATTCAAATTTGGAAATTTCAATTTTTCAAATTTTCAATACAAATTCGAATTTCTATAAATAACGAGGAAAAAATTTATAACGCTTTTAATAATTTTAATTCGTTATTGGTTATTCATTGCAGTAATCTTGAGTATTCATCAGCGTTATTAGCAGTAAAAAAAAATAATAACACACACCACAGGTACTGTCAGCCACGTGACAGTCATGATTTTTACTTAAAAAATAATAGATTGGTACAATTGGTACTTTGATGGAATACCAGCGAAATTGACCAAACTCGCAGTTCCAAAACCGTTCACGTTATGTGATTTTTTCTTTCACGTTTTCCTTAATTCCTTGCCGTTTTCAGCCATTTCTGCTCGGAAATAGCCGCCGTTGGTTATTACAAATGAATTAATATTTAATTCGGTCAATTGAGAAACAATCCGCAAAAATGGTAAGTTTGTTATTAATATTATTTATTAATTCTACCATGTATTAAGGTATACTTTTTTTTACAGTCTTTAGTAATCCCAGACAAATTTCAACACATCCTTCGTATCATGAATACGAACATCGATGGTAAAATTAAGATTATGTTCGCATTAACCGCAATTAAAGGTATTGGTAGAAGATTTTCCAATGTGGTTTTGAAAAAAGCCGATGTCGATTTAGACAAAAGAGCCGGCGAATGCTCTGATGAAGAGGTAAACATCTTAAATACTAACTACACTAAATTTTATCGTAGTATTACTGCTAATATAGGTTGGTTTCTCAAAGGAATTTTAAATTTGCTGTACTGTGCACAATCAACGGTCTTTTCATTTGTATTGATAATGTCTATGATTGGTAGTTTGTGCTACATTAATGAATTGAAACGAAAATATGGTTTTGTTTACGTTGACAAAACTATTGTTTCTATTCTACACGAATTAACTTGATAATTTATATTTCATCACTTACACCTTGATGAAAACATGAAAACAATTTAAAATGTTTCACTTCGTTGTGTTAAGGTCGAGAAAATCATTACGATTATGACCAACCCTCGTCAGTATAAAATCCCAAACTGGTTTTTGAACAGACAGAAAGATATCGTTGATGGAAAATATTCGCAGGTACATTTCATTCCATATTTCGAAAGTTTATTCTAATACACATTATATTAATATTTTTCTTTTCCGCAGTTGGCTTCTTCTAATTTAGACAGTAAAATTCGTGAAGATTTAGAAAGATTGAAAAAGATTAAGGCCCACAGAGGACTTCGTCACTACTGGGGGTAAGTTTTTGACTAATCATAAATGCAGTCGATTTATAATTCTTGTAGCAATCTTTTGAATATGAGATATAGTTTTCATGTTATACATTGTTAACATGCGAATTGTTTGTTCACAGTTTGAGAGTACGCGGTCAACACACGAAAACAACTGGTCGCCGTGGTAGAACTGTCGGTGTATCTAAAAAGAAATAAGCTTTATGTATCATATGTGGAATCCATAATATATTTTGTATTGTTCAACGCTTTTTTTTGTGTATTGATATTCTGATCGTAACGATTAAATATGTCGTATTCATCAAATTACGAATTACATTCATTCTAAACTTGATTGTTTCACAAATTTGATGAGTTGTGAAAAATCGAAACTCCACTAGCTCCATAGCGAGTTCCAATTTCAAATATTCTATTGCAAAAGAGTTATCATTACTTTGTCCCTTCATCACTCTATGAAAGAAAAGTATATGAGGTCTGGTGTAACGCAGTACGTACAACCGCCCAAAATGTCCAATAATGTTGATCATGAAAATAAATAACAGGAATGTGAAAAACATGTGAAAACTTTCATTTTCTTTGAAATACGAATTTATTATCAATCATCTCTGTACCAAAACACATTTTCGAGCGGAAAATTATATCACATATGTATGTACCTAATAAAGAGGAAAGCAAGCTTCTGCACTTCATGAAATATGTGATAAATTAGAGTGTTGCGGTTTTCTTTTCTATTATTCTCTTATTACCTTATTGCACTCAAAGATGAAATAAATTTTTTTTCTACCATCAATGATCATTTCACATTCACAATATTTTTATTTTTTGTAAAAGTAGAGGTTTTAATTTTTTTTACCCGTTACCCCTGACCCTGAGGCCTGAATGAAGAGATGAGATCAATCAACACGATTACCATTACTACATTTACTACACGATCAATGATTATTCAGGATTATTCACATCACATTTCATGATCTTCAATTTCATGATCAATCAACCAAGATGGCACAATTGGCAGCCCTGAGGAGATTATCCCTGCTCCCTTAAAGCTTTGTCTTGAATTTAGTCGAGGGGAGGGGGAGATTTGATGTAAACAAACAGCTAAAAACTTACATAATCTTTCAATCAGATAAATTATCACAAATTTTTGTCTTCCTCTAAATGTTTCTATGGTTTCTATATATTATTAGAAAAATGTCTTAATTTTTTAAATCGTATCCTCCGAAATGTCGATTCAGGTATCAAGTTCAGTTCACGAACAGTGTAAGTTGTGCACTCGTTTTCAAATGATGGACTTTTTTCAGCGTGTCACTACTTTCTGATGTGATTTTGGTAAGTCGTGCACGTATTATATTCTCAGAATTTATTATTGTATTAATTTGACCACAAATACGCCACTTCATCAAAACAGAGTAATTTACAGTGAATTTAAAATTACATGAAGTACAATACTGCATGATAGCTTGATACGGTTACGTCCTTCTGTGCGTCACCGTCACCCAAGTACATCGAATTGACCCTAAATAATTTCAAAATGGATGGTGAAACTTGAAGTGAATTTTATTATATTTTCAATAAAATGTTCATTTAAAATTTAAATGAAACTCTTAAATTACATCGCACTAAATAATTATAAATTTAAAAGTCATTAAGAAATATCTACGTGTCGAGATCAATCACCGATCGAGCGTGATGAGAGTTTCACTTCGATAAAAAATTGTACCTAAATAAACTAGTTTCTAACAAATTCAATAAACTTTGAATTAAACGAAATTTTGAAATTTAAAATTACGTGTCAAGTTGTCGATAAAATAAGTGGTGAGTGTACATTTATATTTAATGATTAACTCAATGCCTATATATGTTCGTAATAAGTAGAATATAACTAAAAATTTGGAATCATGGAGATTCGGCGAGGATAATAGTATACGTAATATTTTGGACGAGGCAATTGCACAAACCCTGAAATGAAACAATCACATATTAGCATTTGGTATACTGGTGTATTAATGATTTTGTATATTTATTTATCAACTTTCAGTACCAGGGAAACAATTTCGTTTGCAACACGGTACATAATATCGATACCAATTCACACTTGGCGGATGTAAATGAAAATATGGAGGGAATCTTGGAAACTGCCATGGAGTAGGTTCTATATTATCATTTTCAGTATGATCTATCTGTAACATTTAGAAAAAAATGGATGCATTCACCATTCATCTCACTTTACTCATTGACAGCTATACAATTCAAAACTAAAAAATAACTTGTTGGTTTTCAGGTGCAGTATGTGAAAGATCATTTTCAGGACTTGGGTTTCTCTGGTTAGAAGTTTCATCGTTAAGGTGAGTTTCCGCATTTGTTGCTACAGCATCATGTTTGTCTTTATAACATTATTACAAAATGTAATAAAACAAATTAATTAATATTGATTCACATAGGTTTATTGGAGACACTCTCAAGCTATACACACTTCTCTCCCGACAATCTCGAGCTCCTTGTTTAATAGCAGACGATTTCTGAGTCGCATGAGATCTACCCGAACAATTATTCGGATCTTTCAGTTTATTTCTGAAAATCGGTAAAATTGAAAATTATTTCTCCTTTTATTGAAATTTGCTTTTCAGAATCAAATCTCACCTGTCGTCGCGATTCCTTTCATTCCTATGTTCATAAGTTTTAGAAGCCGATGCTTTTTCATTTTTTGGCTGACATCCTTTACGTTTGCCTTGATAGGCGAGACTTTCTAAAAATATCAAAATTAGGCAATTATCAGGGATCCTATCTACACAATGTATGTACTTATCTACTATTCTCTCAATTTTTTACATCATAGAAAATTAAGCAAAACACCTTTTCTAACAAAGCGTTCTTGAAATACCTACATACTTTGTGTGCATAAAAAGCTATGTAATAGATAGATGTGCCAAAGTATAGTATAGCCTAAATGAAACTGAATTATGACAAAATGAAAACTTTTTCTGATTTCTGAATGTTGAAAAAATCGTTTTCTTCCTGATGTGTCGTAAAATTTAAATATTACATTTTAGGGAGAGAAAATGTATTCAAATACAACAGTTTTGTTGGTATACCATTTTGTTATTTTCTTACTTGAAATAGATTCATTAGGGGTTTCGAAATAATTTGATGGGACCAGATCTGCGACATTGGTATAAATTAGTAGGTACCATAATTCTGTACACTAAAGCACCGAAGATGGAAGTCCAATTTTTTTCGACTTCGAGATTTTCATAGTTTATGAACCTAC
>FIZV01075225.1:0-13318 GCA_900050545.1 Trionymus perrisii
GAGATGGAGATTTAAAATTTTTTAAAAATTCGCCAATTTTTGAAAAATTTTCCATTTTTAAAAATTTGTCAGTTTTTAAGATAGAAATTTGAAAATTTTTGAAAAATACTCGATTTTTGAAAAATCAATAAAATTCAACGATTTTAGAAAATTTGATAATTTTCGAAAATTTTACAATTTCGAAAAATTATTGGATGATTTAAAATTAACAATTTAAAAAAAATTTTCATTTTTCAAAAATTTGATATTTTTTTTTGAACTTTAGAAAATGCAACGATTTTAAAAAATTTGATAATTTTTGAAAATGTGAAAAAAAATACTCTGAATTTGAAGGAAATTTTAGAATTGATTGTTTTTTAAAATAGCGCGGTTTTTCAAAAAATAGAATTTTCTATTCATTCCATAAAACAATCCTCTTCCCTTTTGAAAAAGTATTCTGACTTCCCCATATTTTTCCTTTCAAATTCGCCACTACGAAGTTGAGTTTTCGATTTTTGGCGAATTTTTGAAAATTGCGAAAATGCCTATTGGAGTCTTTGTAAAAAATTGATTCACCAATGGGTCATTTTCGCAATTTTCAAAAATTCATCAAAAATCTAAAAACAAACTTCACAGCTCGAAATTTGAATTTGAGATCAGGTCTGAGAGGGACATACTCTTTCAGCTAGTCAAATTTCAGCTCGATCAGAGTTGAATGAGTTGCAAAGGTTCCCTTGGTAGCATTTTCATAAAATATTTTTGCAATATTTGAGACGAAAATTATAGAAGAAAATTTTTCATAAATTTATTAAAAAAATTTCCAACAAAACTTTAGAATATTTTCTCGAAATCTCAGAATTTTTTTGCAAAATTTCTCAGACCGTCGTGAAAATTCAGAAAAATTATGAAATTTTTTTTTAGTATATTTTTAACACCAATGCAGAGACTTTTCACGAAATCTGAGAAATTTTTATAGAAAATCACAGGAAACGTTTCATAAGAAAACTTTTCACATAGCTTCGCAAATCTTTATGAAAAGAAAAAGAGAAGTTTTCAGAAAAGCCCACAGAATTTTCGATTAAGGTTTTCCATTCTTCTTCTACAAAATTTCAGAAAACTTTCCATAGTGCATTCTAATATTTTCCTGGAAATTGTTGAAAATTGCTCCTAAATTTTAGGAAAGTTGCAAATTTTTTATAAAATTTTTTCATAAAATTTCACAAAAAATTTTTCATTGTATATCAGAAAATTTTCTCAAAAGTTCAGAGGTTTTTTCACAAAACTTCCTAAATTTTTTACAGGATTTTAAAATGTTTCATACGACGTGTCAAGAGTGTCACAAAAAAAATTTCTATAAAATTTTAGAAAACTTACAAATTTTAATATAATTTTTAGTTAATCAATTTTTAATAACACAGCTTCAAAAATTTTTTAATTAAAATTCCATAAAAAATTTTTCATCAATTTTTTTGAAGGACCTTACAAAATTTTACAAAATTTTAAAATGTAAAATTTTCAATTAATTTGTCATCAAATTTGAGAAAATTGGTACAAACTTGAATACAATTTTTAGAAAATTTTGGAAAATTTGCAAAAAAGAAAATTCAGAAAATTTTTCAAAAATTGAATTTTTTTCACAAAATGTAAAAATTATTTTTTACATAATTTCTGGAAAATTTTCAACAAAGTTTCAGAAATTTTTAAAAATCGAAACAAGAAATTACAAAATTCATAGAATGAGGCTACTTTTTTTTAGAAAATTCACTAAATAATTCGTAGAATTTTTCAACAAAAAAAAAAATATATTTTTTTTTTTTTTACAAAATTTTGGAAAATTTTTCAAAAATAAAATCTGAGAATTTTTCACAAATTGAAAAAAAAATTATTGAAAAAGTGATGTCACGCCTATTTGTACGAATTATTTTTAAAATAAGTCGTTCGTGAGTGATTCTAGTCTCGATGCATGATTATTTAATCGATGAAGATACTTTTTGGATCAATTGAACGAGTCGTTCGCGAACGTAAATCTTCCTCTCGTGATCAAATTTACTTTTTTTCACTTCGAAATATTTTTCCACAATTGCAAATTTTTTCCAACAAATAATTCCTAAAAAACGTTCGTTGATTGACTAATTTGTAAAAATTAATGGAAAATGTCGTTCTTTATTTGTTTCCGAATCGTATTCATTCATTTCCTGGTTGAAAAGTCGAGCTTTTTATGCAATTTTTTCGAGTCTACACGATTTTAATCATCTCTGCGTTGCCTTCGTTCATTATGAATGAATTCGCAAATGACGTCAGAGTGCGAATTATTTCATGAATAAAAGCAGTGTTGCCAATTGCAGAAGAAATTTACCGGAAATTGCGTAGGTAATATATATTATAAATATATGTATATATTTTTTTGAAATTGATACCTTCGAAGCGGATAAATCAGCTGGATAGTTTCCATGGTACTTTTTCTGAATTGTGGCCACGTCGTCGCGTCGTCGAGCGAACGAAAAAAATTGGCCAAAAAAATGGCGATGGCGTGGCGTGGAGCGGCGGTTCCAGAGGTGACCTTTTTTCGCTGTCTCTGGTCTAATTGACTATATTATAAGCGGTGTATGGTATTGGTATCCGCGTGTGTAGTGTACTGTGTATAGCACAGCGTTATCACGTTGCAAAAAAATTATACCTACTCGCTGCCTACCATGTAGATATGCCTCCTCCACCTACTTGCCTAAAATGTCGTTGGCGTATATGTACGCAGGCCGTGCGGCGGCGGCTCGGGCCGCAGTGGCTGCCGCAGAAAGACTCGTTTCGTTCGTGATTTTATATTTCGCTCGAACCGGCGCGGCGCGTACAAGAAGGAAGAAAGAGCGAGAAAGAGAATGAAGCGAAAAAAAAAATTTACAACGTTTCAATACAGGTCGGTCGGCCGGTCGCGATGTATGCGATTTATAACAGAGTTATCTAGGCAGATATCTGCCTAATGTATACTACGTGCACAGACACACTACACAGACACACAGGCATACTTAATGTATTAGGGCATATACACTGTACGTGGTGTACAGTGTACACACTACACACTGTAGGTAGTAGGTACGAGCTACGTAAGTCAAGTACTACATACTCGTACGTACAAGTACTATACTGGCGTGTGCCTATGTGCTGGTAAATTTGTGAATTTATACCGTAGAAGAGTAAGTGTGCGTGAGTGCGAATGGCAAAGAGTGCCTATAAGCGAGAGGTGGGTAAAATGGAAAAAAAGTAACGCTGGTATAGCCGTAGGTAGAGGTGTGTGTGTGTAGTCGCGAATCGTTCGACTATTAACGAAAATTCTCTCTAGCATCGCGGCGATGGCGAATAACAGCAGTTTTTTTAAACGGCATGGGCTTGGGCAGCGCAGCTCACGCAGACAACGAAAGAAAAGACAAAGACGTACGTAGAATGTGTATTTTTTCTCTCCTTCCTTCTCTGGTCGTCTTATGGTGTATGTGTGTGTATTTGGCGGATGACTTTATCGACCTTGCGATAGTCGTTCGCGTCTCTTCGTCTTCGTCATAATGAATACTCTACACCGCTGTGTAGTGTTTTAGAGAAGCCGCGAACCCGAGTGCCCGAGTCCGCCGAGAGACGGGCCTAGTATTGAAATATTTTAGCGTTGCGTTGCGTTCGATTCACTTCTCGCCAGTCGCCATACACAACGATTCCATCATCGATGTCTGCATCTGCTAGTCCTCGAGAACTATGAAAGATATGCAATTATGGATGGTGCTGCTCTACTCTATAGTCTGTCTGTACCCCTATGTATCTGTAGACCTACCTAGGGCATGTCGTATATATGCAAGACTTGATGTACATACATACTGCATAAGTGTCTGACTGTCTGTATCAAGTTACGAAGTTCCTACTACATTATATGCCACAGATACACATTGTTAGGTACTGCAACAGTGCACAGTGCACACTTGCACAGGCACACCTCAGTTGTTATCGCGCCACTTGATTAACTCAATGAGTGTGCATCTATGCCTCCTCCGTCCTCCTTCTACACCTTCATTTGCCATTTCGTCTTTATATACCTAACTACGCGGTACGTGTTTTGTTATCACTTTTTTGATGATTTGCTTTTTTTCTCTCTCTCCCTCTCGAATTCACTTCATCGTTTTATGAGCTGCGAGCTCGGTCATGAATTGAAAGAGAGCAGACAGCAGATATTGCCAACTTCAATCATTATAGGTCAAAATACCTACAGTCGTATTTTTTGCCAGATGGGGCGTTATTTCGATGAAATTACATGAATATTTAAAAAATGAAAAATTACCAGCCACGTGCTTGACAATAGAGCATCAACGTAGCCCATGTAGGTAACACAGGTATCTAATTAACGGTTACGTGTCACCAGTATTAGTCGTGTTACGCCCATTAAAAAAAAAAAAAAAGTTGTAAATTGAAATGCAGATGCTTCGGAGAAAAAAATCGGTATAATTTGGCTAATTTTAATTCTATTTGAAATTGAAATTGAGAATTTTTTTAATTCTGATGTAATTCGAGGTGCAAGGTAGAAAAATATTTGATCTGGGATTCGATCTATCAGAAATTGTTCCGAATTATCTATGATTTATTCGAGGACTGTATTATCTGAACGAAATTTTTCTGATTTAAGAAGTTTTCAAAGAATCGTTCGCAAACGACTAAATTTTTTTGGAATTATTTTTCAATTTTTTTTTATAAATGATAAAAATTACAAACGAATCATTCGCGAACGATGGATTTTTTTGAATGAATCGTTCGCGAACGTTAATTTTTTTGATTTTTTTTAACATTTTTTATTTGAACGATGAATTTTTGAATGTTTTGTTTGTAAATAATGAAATGTTCTAAACGAATATTTTGTATTTTTTTTTTCAACGGCTAACTTGTAAAAATGATGAATTTTTACGACAAAATTTTTCTAAAGTATTTTTCAAAAAAAAAAATTGTGAACGATGAATTTTTGAATGATTTACCGTTCGTAACAAAGGAATCTTTGGAACGAATTTTTCACGAACGACGAAATTTTTCTTGAATATTTTTTTGTGAATGACGAATTTTTGAATAAATCTTTTGCAAACGATTAAATTTTTTGACAAATCGTTCGCGAACAATGAAATTTTTCAGTTCTTTCAAACAGTTTTTCGAATAAATCAATTGCGCACGACTAAATTTTAGAATTTTTTTTGTAAAAGATAAAAATTACGGACGAATTATATTATTTGCGAACGATAAACTTTTTTGAAGAAATCGTTCGCAAACTACAATTTTTTTCAACTTTCTGGAAGAATTTTTGAACGGTTTTTTGTAAACGAATAAATCTTTTGAACAAATCGTTCACGAACGATAATTGAAGAAAAAAAATTTAGATGAATTTCTGGAAGGGGTTTTGTTTTTAGTTATTATTTTTCGAACAATTTTTTCCTAAAAGATGAAAATTACGAACAAATCATTTGGGAACGATAAACTTTTTTGAATGAATCGTTCACGAACGACAGGTTCTTTAAAATTTTCTGGATGAATTTTTGAACGGTTTTTTTGTAAACGATTAAATCTTTTGAACAAATCGTTCACGGACGACAATTTAAAAAAAAATTTTAGATAAATTTTTGGAGGGTTTTTTTGTGAACTATGATATTTTTTGTACAAATGGCTCATGTACGACTAAATTTTTAGTAGGTAATTATTTTTCAATTTTTTGTAAAAGGTGAAAATTACGAACGAATCATTCGCAAACGATCAACTTTTTTGAATGAATCGTTCGCGAACGACAATTTTTTAAAAAATAGATAAATTTTTGGAGGGGTTTTTGTGAATGTTGAAATTTTTTGAACGAATCGTTCACCAATGACTAAATAATTTTAGTGATGATTATTCAAACAATTTTTTGTAAAAGATAAAATTTTCAAAAGAATCATTTGCAAACGATAAACTTTTTTGAATGAATCGTTCGCGAACGAAAATTTCAAAAAATGGATGAATTTTTAAACGGTTTTTTGTAAACGAATAAATCTTTTGAACGAATCGTTCACGAACAACTAAATTTTTAGTGATTATTTTTCAAACATTTTTTTGTAAAAGATAAAAATTACGAACGAATCATTTGCGAACGATCATCTTTTCTTAATCATTCGTTTGCGAACGACAATTTTTTTTAATTTTTTGGATGAATTTTTGAACAGTTTTTTGTAAAAAATTGAATCTTTCAAACAAATTTTTCGCGAACGACAATTTAAAAAAAAATTTATATGAATTTTTGGGGGTTTTTTTGTAAACAATGAAATTTTTTGAACGAATAGTTCACAAACGACTAAATTTTTAGTAATTATTTTTCAAACAATAATTTTTTGTAAAATATGAAAATTGCAAACGAATCATTTGCGAACGAAAAACTTTTTTGAATGAATCGTTCACGAACGACAATTTATTTTACTTTGGATGAATTTTTGAAGGTTTTTTTTTATACCATGAAATTTTGCCAACAAATAGTTCACGAACGACTAAATTTTTTGTGATTATTTTTCAACAGTTTCTTGTAAAAGATTATGATTACGAAGGAATCATTGCAAACAATAAACTTTTTTGGACAAATCGTTGGCGAACGACAATTTTTTTTAAATTTTTAAATGAATTTTTGAGTGGGTCGTTTGTGAATGATGAAATCTTTTGAACGAAAGAACTCCCAAGGAATGAATTTTTTTCAATGAATCGTTCACAAACGATGAAAGTTTTCCGGATTTTTGTTTAAAAATTTTTTTGTAAGCATTGAATTTTTGAACGAATCATTTGCGAACAATCAAAATTTTTGACAAATCGTTCGCGAACGACTAATTTTTTCCATTTAAAAAAATAAATACATGTTACCACGTAAATCTTTCGCGAAAAATGAAAACTTTATCGATACTGACGATGAAATTTTTCGAATGAATCGATCGCAAACGACGAAATTCTTCTGTACTTTTTTCGAACAGTTTTTGGCAAAAGTTAAGTTTTTAAAATAAATTGCAAAAAAAATGAAAATTTTTGAACAAATCGTCCGCGAATGACGACATTGAATTTTTTATAAAAAATCGTTCACGAATAATAGGTAATGGATTTTTTTCGAACGAACCATAAAAAAAATAAATCATTCAATAACGAATGCAATTTTTCCAATCGATCGCCGATCGGTCGCGAACGAATAACAATGAACATTGAAAACAAACTGGAGAAAATTTTGAAAAATGTGAGAGCATAGTGTTCGCTGCTCCAGTTACCAAATCACCCTCTTTCATCCCCTTTTGCCAGTTCTTCGAACACCTTTTATTTTTATTTTTCAATGAAAAGCATTCTTATTATTCATTGAGAATACCCTTCGATGTGAGAAAAATCAGCTCGACTTCAAGGACGAACAAACGAACATTGAAAATCCGAATCTTAATGTTAAATCTCCAAAGATTATCTTCGATGGAAGTCTTCTTTTTCTTGGGCGATCACGATTCGAATTTTAAGAAAACCTGTATAATAAATATGCACACTAACATAGTACCCATACCTATTATACGAATATCATGCCCTTAGCTGGTACCTATACCTACATAATATCTGACGAAGCTTTAAAGAGATAGATGCCTGCACTCGGATAATTATAACTAGGCTGCGAATGTATATGCGTGTAATGCGCTCGTTGTGGCGGCCGAGGCAATGGTGGCGACTTGAATGGTGGTTAGGGCGGGGTGCAGTGCTGATAAATGAGCGCACTGCGATCGCGATGCGCGAATAACCTTGATTTTCAACATTTATACCTCGATGTGGTATGTCCAACTGAGGTGAGATTTTTCGCCGGATTTATATAATTCAACTACCATTGTTGCAATTTTTTTTCACAGAGAGGTGTAGGTATTTGAAATTTTTTAAACGCGAGTACATAAAATTATAGGCAGAATTTTGCCAATTATTTTGTGATGCGATTTTTTTGGTGAATTTTTTTTCGAGTTTTCGTTGTAGTTGGATCCGTGATACAATTTCCCCATTCGTTCCTTCCTTCTTTTTTCTTCGGCAGCTCACACCCGCGCACCAATCATACCACACATTTTAACCTAATGACCTTGAGAGCCAGCCGACGTCGTGTATTTTGCACATAGCATAGGAAAAAGAAATATATACACGCGCTAGCGAAGATATGAATTTTTAATTCAACTTTTTTTTTCATCTTTATATTCGACGGTAGTTACACTCGTACGTAATGCCTACGACGTTGCATCCGTTTGCGGACCGATGTGAATTCATTTTCCGAACTGTCGAACCACGTGCAACATACCACACATACAGGGTGTCCAAATGACATTTCCACCTCTCGAACCAGGTGATAGGTGAGTGTAGGTTATGGAAAATTTAAATAGAAAGAACTTTTGTACAAAATATTTTTTTTTTAGTACATTCAAAAAATATGGAGTCATCGATTAACCCCCTCACCAAAAAAAAAATTGGTAACAGGGCACTTTCGAAACAGTTTTCAATTACATATTTCTGAAAAAATAAAACCGCTGTAGAGAAAAATTCTTTTAAAAAAAATATTTCCTCCTTAAATTTCATATAAAAATAATTATTTACAACTTTTATTTTTTCTACAAGGTGTCTAAGAGGTGATGAAAGTGCTGAAAAAGTGCTGATTTTTGCTCAAAGGTCCTTCTTTTTTGTTAAAATTCAATAAAAATTCGTTTTTTTTTTTTATTTTTTAAACTTTTTGTCAAAATTTATTATAAATTAATTTTTTCCCTCAATCATTCGAAATGAAAATATGGCAACACTGTACTATTGTTTAGTATTATTCATTTTTGTGGTATTTCTTTGTACATTAATTTTTTTCTTCCCAATTTGTAGACGTTTCTATATAAACTGAAATTTCAGCGGGGGGGAGGGGGTTCCAGCTTGTAAAAATCTTTTTAAAAAAGTGCTGAAAAGGTGCTGATTTTTGGTTTGGAAATTTTGTTAGACACCCTGGAATCGACTTCCAAGTAAATCGTTCACGATCTTGTTCAAATTATTTGAAAATGATGCAATGATTTTTTTTTTCAAAATTACACCAGCAACATAAAAAAACAAAATCTCGAAAATTAATTCATCAATTATAAATACCAAAGAATAATTTATTTGATAGAAATGCGTATATATAAAATGAGTATTATTTTTTAAGTAAAAAAAAAAAAAAACAGCAAAGAAAATATTGATCCTCGAGTATTTACAAGATTAAATCAGTCGACGAAAATCATTCAAGAACCTACCGGTGCATTTTGGACATTGGCTTGAACATCGATGGTGCTCATAGACCAATTGGATAACATTTTCAACGGTACTTGACCGATCAGAGTCCAATTCGAGGGCAAATAATCGGCGGATAAAGTTTGCTTGCCAGTGATCTCGTTTGTCGAAGAAACATTCTCGAAGGTTGTACCGACTGGATTGCAAGTCGGAGGCGAATAATCGGAGGGTAAACTATTGGTGTAACTGAGCATATGCGTTTCGGAATCGTTGGCCACACTGATTACGATAAATTTCACAATTTTGGTCTCCGGTCCGAGCGTGATCCACGGATGGGTGTAGTTCCTGAGCCGTTCCAAAACATCGCCGGATTCGACGGATTGATTGTAATTAAAGGAGACAATGTTGGTTACGTCGGATTTACGCAGCATGAATCCGTTCATGAACATAGGATCGACTTGGTACTCGAAAGCGTACCGTAATCGAAGTCCCATATAGTCGACCATATGCCTAGTCATCGGTCTAAGTTTAGGTTCCAGGGACTTCGGATCTGTCACGAACAAAGGTTCGGATTTATTATACAGTTGCTGGAAGGAGGTCATGACGTCGAGGAAAAGCTGGCCAGGACGGTCGCTGGATAAATACGAGTGTAATTTAAAGGCAGCTTCGTCGGCCAGCGATGTTTTCACTTCAAAGTGATTGGTGTAGGCGGCCCTTAGCCTGAGGAAAGTCGACCGTTTGGTGTCTTCGTTTGGCAGCCATACGTTGAACGTCCTCTGCGGATATGTCTGCATGAACCGCAACCAGGTCAGATGACCAGAGTCCGCCAAATACATCAAAGTTCGCGTGAACTTCTTGGGGCTCAGTCTGTGGGTAGGCGCTGTGATGGCCAATGTGTTCTTCAAATCCCACATATCCTTATCGCTGTACAATTCGAATAAATGAATGACGCATCGGGGCCGGTCGCCGAGCAGTCCGATCCAAACGTTGCGCATTTTATCGATGAGGAATAAATTCTTCAAGAAGTTGCTATGTCTGAGCGACTGCTCCCAGTGGTTCTCCAGCTGCTTCGTCTGGAAGTATTTCAGAATAGACCATGGATTATAGATGGGATAATGAGCACCCATTTTGTACCCTTTGTACGTATCTCGTGCCAGCTGCAGTTGCTCGCCAGTCATTCGAAAGTGCCCAGAGAGTGATTCTACATCGGTCTCGGTGAAACCAAAATAATAAGAAAGGTTGTTGCCGAGAGCGTGATATATGGTCTTGGATACCTTCGTCTGTTCCAGGCTGTCCTTGTATATGCTGTAAGTGCCAGTCAAAATGACTCTGTGCCAGCTACGAGTGAAACCAAACACACGCGTGAAAATGTTATAGAATTTCAGAACTTTCTCGTCTTCGGCCTTGGTTACGTAACGTTCGTGCAGAAACGAATCGACCAACGTGTCGTAATCGTCGATCATCAACATGGGTTTCTTATTGTAAAACTGCGCCACCACTTTGGCCAAACATTCGACGCTCTTGGTCAAATCGACCAATTGCTCGCGATCCTCTAAACCTCGCATTCGATCGAAGTACTCGACCAGTTTACCAAATCGAATCGACTCGTTGGTGTTGATTCGTCCAACGAGGAACGAATATCTGCGGAATTCTTCGCCCATGCGATCCTTCAACCGGTTCCAAGCGCTAATGAAGTCGGTACCGTCGACGTTGCTGAAATTAAAATATACTACGGGGTATCGACCTAGGTGCTGGTCGATAAGGTCAGCACGACGTGAGATTAGCGGTGGCTTCTTCAGCAGTTCCACGAAATTATCCTCGAGTAGGAGTTTACCTCGTGTGAAGAAGTCGTAAGCCAGTGTGTTGTTCGGAGCAACCATCGAATGATTGGAATCCAGTTTGATTTCGGAGAAGAATCGAATCATTTGTAGGTTTATCGATTTGCCGAATTTGTGAGGCAGGTAGAAAACCGTCAAGAAGGACGTGTTTTCGCGGAAGATTTCTTCGAGCAGCAGCGATTTATCGATGAAGAAATCGTTGCGTTTGATTAGCTCTTCGTAGGTTGCCGGGTAAAGGTGGAATTTCAGTCGCGAACCCGGTGGCAGGTCTTTAATGCAGTCTGATGTTTTATTCAAGAATTCCATATCCGAAGTTTCATTCAATGCGAAAACGTTCGTCAGTGATAGGTACAGGAGAAGGGTGGAAAACAGAGTGGCTCGTTGGTGGTCCATTTTTGTATCTGGAATTGCGTAAGAGATGATGGAATTAATTATTTGATTGACAATTATTCAACTTTATTCAAATTTCGAGATTTAGGGAGTTTTAAAATTGGGGAAATGTAATGATTCGAGCTAATTTCAAAATTTGATATTTTTACGATTCAAGTTGAAAAATAAGTGAGTATAATTTTCGAGATTCGTGATTTTAGGGAAAGCTTATGATTTAAGCAAATTTTATAAATTTTGTAAAATTCACGATTTAACATTTTATAAATTTTGACAAGTTTTTAAAACTCAAATTAATTTTAGATTTGATAAAATTGATTTCGAAATTTTGGAAATTTTATAATTTGAAAAATTTGAAGTGTTTATGATTATGGAAGTTCCACAATTTGGGACGAATTAAAAAAATATACCTAATTTTGAGATTTTAAGTAATAAAAGGTTTCGCAGATTTTCAAATTTTTAATGATTTGTAGAAATTTACAATTCTGTATAATTTTCGTGATTTAAGAAAGTATGGTAATTTTACGATTTAAGCAAAGTTTATGATTTGAAATATTTCGAAATTTTGGAATATTCTACCAATTTGAGCGATTCCATGATTTGTCAGTTTAAGGTTTAAGGCCAAGTTAACAGTAGTTAACGATTCTAGGAGATTTCCATGATTTTAAAAATTTCACGATTTAGCAAATTTACAAATTTGGTTCATCTCATAAATTTTAAACATAATTATGTATTTCAGGAAATTTCGAGTTTTTGGAAAATTAATAGTTTTGTTAAAAATTAAGAAAATTAAATACGCTGTTTCAAAAAAACTTATCGATCAATTTAGGCAAAATCTACAGTTTGTCATATTTTATGATTTTATAAATTGGCAATTTTGTAAAATTTTCATTGTCTGAGAATTTTATACTTCGGGCCATTTTAAGGTTTTAGGCGAAATCTCATGATTTGGCAATTTTAGAAAAATTGTCGAACTTTTGGCATTTGAATTAGAGCCTAATATCAGTAGAAATTTCGAGGATTTGCAAAATTTATGATTTTGACCAAAAGTTTACGATTTGCAAGATTTACACATTTTGAAAAATGGAAATTCTTGACGAATTGGCAAAATTCACGATTTTGAAAATTTTACTATATTGGCATGTTTTATGAATTTACGATAAAGTAAGGAAATAATTTATGATTTGAAAAATTTTACTACATTAGAAAATGTCACAATTTGGCAGATCGCTTTGAATGTAAATTGAACAGTTTCCTATAAAAAATTTTCAAGATTTGTAAAAAAATTTGTGGTTTGAGAATTTTTTAAGATTGGAAAAATTTGAGAAATTTCACGATTTGGAAGATTTTCTATTAAATTGAAAAATTTGATAATACGTAATTTTGAAAATTTTTCATAATTTATATGAATTTTTGCAATTGAACATTTTTTTTTTAATTTCTGGAAACAGGGTTGTCATGGTAATCAAAAATATCGATACGATAAGTATTATGAATTCCCGTTTTTGAAATTTCAGATTTTGGTGTATTTTCCAATTTGGGCCACATTTAAGATTTCGCAGATTTGACAGGTTTTATACTAATTTGAGAAAAATGGAAATTTAAGAAAATTTTTACGATTCCAAATAGCTTTGGGATTTGAGAATTTTTTAGATAAAGAAAATATTTATGATTTTAAAAAATCTTACATTTTTTGAGATTTTCTGTTTTATAAATATGTAGGTACTTAACTGACAAAATAATTTCAGGAAGGCTTTATAATTTTAGAAAAATATATATTTTTGGAAATTTTACAATTTGACATTTTTGTAATATTAGGAAATATTTAGATTGATTTATAATTTTTTTTTTTA
>FIZV01075254.1:0-17643 GCA_900050545.1 Trionymus perrisii
AAAAATTTAAAATTTAGGGTTTTAAATTTTTTTTTTTTTTTTTTTTTTTTTTTTT
This sequence comes from Trionymus perrisii, assembly GCA_900050545.1. NCBI lineage: Eukaryota > Metazoa > Arthropoda > Insecta > Hemiptera > Pseudococcidae > Trionymus > Trionymus perrisii. The sequence continues at coordinate 56 of FIZV01075254.1, forward strand.
TTTTTTTTTTAAATCGGATACTTTCAAACAATTTTAGAGAATTTTGTTTTTGGAAAAAAGAGTTTATCAATAATAGAAGGAAAAATCTATATATTTTTTCAATTTTATAAATTTTCGTAGTATTCAAAAATCCTTGAAAAATTGTCCTTTTTTTTAAACAGGCAAAACAACAAAAAAAACACTAATTTCATCAATATTTTTAGGAAAGAATTTTTGTAACTTTTTCCTCAATAGGGGTTTCCAAAACTATATTTTTGAACTAAAAAAAAACACCCTCTCTTGCGTTTTCAGCCGAATTTATTTTCCTTTCAAGAAAACCAAAGTATGATTTGTTTTTCTTTTCAAATTTTACAAAAACCAAAAAGAATTTTTCAAATTTTTAATGAAGAATTTATATGAGGAGGCCTGTCTAAAACTAATATTTTGAGACAATTTTCTCGAAATTTCTGAAAAAAAAGAAAAAAAAAGGGGAAAATTTTTTTATCATTTTTTTTATTTTATTTTACGTGCCTTGTACTGCAACTGGACCAGTGGCACGACTTTTTTTGAGTTTTACTTTAAACACTTTTCAAAAACAAAACCAACTCTACAAAATTTCATCAGAAAACAGTTGATTTTTTCAAATTTCGCTTATGAACAATTTTTTATTTTTCATTTTTATTATTATTTTTTTTAAATTCTGGGTAGAATATTCATGATTAGGTATAATCAATGACCATGAAAATACGATAAAAAATCGAGAGTTCGTTTCAAATGCAGTTTTAGGCTCAAGGAAACGGTTCAAAATAACGACCTAAATTCACTACGATGATTAAATTCATGTTAAATTCGCATCATTTTTTTACTCACATCGATCCATTTAATAATTTCATCGGCATTGTCTGTTTTCAAACAGTCTAATAAATATTTCTTTAAAATACTATCTTTATCTACAGGAGCCTGAAACAGGAAAAAAAACACACGAACGTCGTTACAATCTGCGATAAATACTCAAGCCCCCTTTAGTAAACAAATCCCCTACGAGTACTCACTTCGCTACTAGTTTTAATAAGATCTAGTAACGATTTATTCGGGATTTCAGTCTGTAAATCGTTAAATTGTAAACAGTCTTCGACAATTAGTGGATCTAAGGTGAAGGAAAAAAAGCACATTATCATTTCAATTCGGCAGCCCACAAAATACGAGCAATTCCATTTCATTAATACGTACTTGAAATTTCCGCCAACGAGATCCACATATTAGGACAGTCTATAATTAAATCTTCGGCCAATTCGTCGAAAAATTTCAGCCTGCGGGTCGTAATCGCGTTAATTAGACATATAGCATGAGACATTCGCGACACTGAACGGCAATAATTGAACTTACGCTTCGATAAAATGCTTCTTGGTAACAGTTCCGCGTTTGATTAAACTAACTAAAAATATTCCGCATTTGGCGGCAGATTTAGGTTTATTTTCTATAATATAACTCATCAACTCTTGCACAGCGTCTGGTATTTGTTTAGGATTGAATCGTTCTTCGAACGTTTCAACGCTGTCCTATAATTAAAAGAAAAAAACATTGGGTTAGTTTCGACTTGACTTGGCATAACATCATGAGAAATTACAAGGGCTGAGCTGGATGATACTCACTTTCAAATCGTTATTACTATCATATTCTTGATAAATGGTAACGGTAGCTCGTTTTAATTCGTCTGCAGATAGCATCGAAGGCGACGAAGACGTCGGTTGTCTAGCGTTTTGCGACGCATTTCGCGACGGAGGCTGCTGTCTTGGTACTGAGCTTTCGCGCGAGCACGGATGAATATTTTGAGCGGATCCGCTACGCGAGATTTTGCCCGCTTCGACAGCTATACACGAAAGACAAAGATGCCAAAAATTACAACAGTTTCGTAATAGGTTCTCGTATCGTCTCGTACGTGCATTAATATTCACTCACCATCTCTGCCAGGATACATTTTCGGTTTCTCCATCGACGACGATGGCGTCACCCTATTCGATAAGCTACTTCTGAAACTGTGGAAAGAAATCCCAACCAGAAATTAGTACACATTTCTCTTTCAAAACCCCCCAAAAAAACAAAAAAAAAACAAAAGAAGAATACGACTGCTTTACCTATTACTAGTGGGTAATTGGGATTTATCCATCGAGAACGACGACGGAGTAAACGAATTCGAAACGCTCTTCTTATCGGTCGCTTTCGAAGACGCAGCTACACCACAGCCCCAATGTTTGAAGCCGCCGGCCGGTCCTAACGAATCCGATATTTGCGTCTGAGTCGACGTACCGATAGCGTTAAACTTATTCGTATCCACTCTATAATTATTTTTGAAATTTTTCACAGTTTTCCATTCGTCCTCGTTCTGGCTACCTGTTCCTGTTGTAATTTGAAGGAAAAAAAAATTAATTTCTCATCGAGTAAGTTAGCAAAAATAATACATAAATGGACTTGAAAATTCATATTTTATCAATTCTCAGCTTATTCGTACATGCGTTATCTACATCACTAATTAAGAGAGAAGATTAGCTATTTAATTCATCATCGTTCAATTATACGACCCTTCCCCTCCATGCGAAAAATAGCCAACTAATGAGTCCAACTTACTGGTGCCTTTCTTATTGAAATCTCTATTTCTGTTATTGTAATAATCATCGCCACCACGACGCTGAGGTTGTTGCAAGTTCATCATCTTAATCTCTTGCTCTTTGCGTTCGTGTTCGGCATTAATTTGCTCGATTTTCTTCGGGTTATTGTCTTCGCGCCTAGGTACCCATTCGTTTCTCCTCAAGTCGATCACATCTTGCAACATGAAACGAATTCTCGACGATACCTTATATTTCTTATTTTCCGACAAGTCGCGCATTTTTTCGAAATAATTTTCTAATTCTTTCTTTTGTTGTTGAGCCTAAAAAAAAAACAAGATTCGCGTTAGTTATTTATACACATTAAAAAAAAATTAAAACTTTCGAAAGCTTGTAGACAAGGCCTTTAACTTTGCAATAGCTTGGGTGCTATAGGTACACCATAGGAAATCTCAACAATGCAAAAATTAAATCCACACTCTACTTATTGAAATCGTTTTTTTTTTTTAATTTTTTTTTAGGAAAAGAAAAAAATAGTCTCCTCCAATTTTTGGAAAAAAAAGACTTAATTCCTTTGTACACGTTGAGTATTGTTTCTCATCAAATTTCCTTCATCAATGTAAAATTTATGACAACTACTCGCATCATAATTTAATTCGTAATCATCGAAACAATATCTCAGTGATCCTTGGATTATTTTAGAATTACCTTATCATCGATAGACATGAAAAAAAAAATCAATTTTTGTTAAATTTTTTTGCAGAAAAAAAACAAACAAAACAAGAGTCTAGAAAACTCCGTTTTATAATTAAAAAAAAAAAACACTTGACTTATTCCGAGAAAAAATTTCTCACTTTTTCAAATGAAAAAATTTTTCACAAATTTTTTAAGGAATAATTTTTCCAAACTTTCTTGGAAACTGATTAAAGAGTCCATGTAAAAAATTGTCTAATCAATTTGTTTAATTAAAAACCAACATTTTGGAGTGAAAAATTTGAAAGAGAGAGAGAGAGGTCCTAAAAAACCTTCAAAGTTTTTTACTCAGAGAAAATATCTTATATGTATGTGAAGAAAAATAAAATTTTGTCTCAATTTTTTTGAAAAATAATGTTTTAATATCAATTTTTTAGAGAAAAAAAATTATCAATTTTTTTGGAGTAGACAAAAACCATATCATTTTTTGTAGAAAAAAATCTTTCAATCTCGGTTTTTTTGAAAAATAAATTTATCTCAAATTCAAGAGTTTTTTTTTTGATAATTTTCTTGGAATAAGAAATGTGTTAATTCTATAAAGTAAAATATGTTTTTGTGTGGAAGGAGTGGTTAATCATTTTATTTTGAGAAACAATTTTTATTTTTTCAATAAAAATATTTTTCAAATTCTTGGAGGAAAACATACCAAATATTTTTTCCGAATTTTCTCATCAAGAAAAATACCTAAATTTTTCGAGAAAAAAAATCTCTTAAATTTTTTTGATTTTTTTTTTTCAATTTTTCCGGATCAAAAAAATTTGCCAACTTCTTGAAGCCAGACTTGATTTTTCTGAAGAAAAAAATATATATTACTCAAATTTTCAGACACCATCACGTCTCAATTTTTTGGATAAAATGCGTATTTTTTTTTTTTTGAAAAAATTTTCTCATTTTCGGAAAATAAAATCTCTGAATTATTTAAAAATGAGAACATTAAATTTTTTAGAAAAAAAAAAAAACTGTAGACTTTTTGGGAGTGAAAAAGATATATTTTTTCAATTTTTCGAAGTAGAAGAAAATCATAAAATTTGTTGAAGAAAATAATCTTTCAATTTCAATTTTTCTGAAATAAATAAAATAATTCAGATTTTCTTAAAATGAGAAATTGTCTTGATTTTCCATTTTCAAAGAGCAAAACGTCTCAAAGAAGTGCACCCTGGAAGATACCAAGTATCTGAGCTTACCTACAAACGACAAAAATACTTTACCAATTTCGATTCTAAATCTTTTCCGATGGTGGTTAATAATTTGCATAAACATTCTAACGATTCTTCATCCGTTGATCCTAATAACTTGGTAATACAACGAAGCATAATCTTAGCGGTTAACATTTGTAATTTGAATAATTCACCGATGAACCTGGAAGTGAATGAGCGCACAAAAATGTAAAATCGATGCGATTCTTCGATAACGAATTAATTCTTAGGATACTCACCGGCAATTACCGACTGATTTTCGACGAACTTTACGTTCGGTTTCTTCGAATAATAACTGAAGCTCTTTTTTCCTTTCCTAAAACAAAAAAAAAAGACACAAAATAACCATCAGACTCATTAAAAACAACAACAACAATCGCTCAATTTTCTAAACACTTACAGGTTCAGTACAAGCGTCAATTTCTTCTTGTTTCTTTATCACATCCAATTCCTCAGCCTTATCGCGTTCGAATTGCTGCTGACATTTGTTAATTAAAACTATCCTAAACGTTTGCATTTTACCACCGTCTTTATCGGGCACAGTGACGTTCTGCATTACACGACACATTTCGGCGTACCACTTACAAAAACCGGGTTCGTCGATAGCCTATCGAAGAAGAACAGAGCCATTAATACATTTACTCCAGAGATAATTCAAATTAATTCATTTCTTTCGAGGGCCACACCGGCACACAATGTACCTACCTTATCGAAAATTAAATCTATAACACCTTGTAATCTGGGCACGTTATCGATTGGTAAATTCTTTATTTTTTCAATCAGATGATCGAATTTCTCCGGCGTTAATTTATTTAAAATACCAGTAACGGCCTTGTTCAGCTCCTGTAAAAAATCAAAATGATTAACGAATCGTCCATCGTTAAGTAAGACAGTTGCAAATCACTCCAACTCTCACGTACCTGAGTTTTCTTCTCATCGGCGGACAAAACCTTCGCCTCTGGATTCAGTCTGGCCGGTTTCCAAGCATCCTTGGAAGAGCGTAAAGGAACGTCATCCTTAAGCGATAAGGTAACATGGATTGTGGGTTGTCGGTCATTCTTCTGTCTACCTTGTTGACTTTTACGAGCTGATAACGACATCTATACATCGAAAAACACATTGAAAAATCTCGTATTTAATAAAATCATATGACAGGTTGCACGTCATACGAATCAACTTACCGAATTACGACCACCCGGATTACAAAATGCAGGCATCATGAAATTGTTATTAGAAGATATGGTATTATAAGTACTTTGACTTCTCATCATACTCTACAAAAAATAAAATAAAATAAAATTCAGACGATAAGTTATCACAAATAAAAAAAGAATCAATAAATCTTCTTCCAGAAACTAACCGCAAACGGATTCTCAGAATACAGGTTGCCTGGTAAATCATTAGCTACTTTAACGGATCTTTTGCATTGGGGTAATTCTCGTAACGACAACAGATACTCTACTTTGTACTTTCTTGGACGAGATTCTCCGATGGTTTCTTCTGCTCAAAGAAATACAACCGATTAAATATAATTTTTAACGAATAACCCGAGTACATTTGGCAACAGGAGTCATTTACCAGTCTTTAGTACATCAGGAGTTGAAATTGTCTGCGTCGAAGGAATGTTTTGGTGAGTAACGAGTCCCTTATCTGACTCCACAGCGGAAGTATCCTCCTGAAAAAAATCACACACATTCGTGTTTGAAATTACACATATGTTCACTTCGATAATCAAATAACACCAGTACACGAGTATATTGTTTCTCATCAAATTTGCATCATCAATGTAAAATAAAACTTATGACAACTACTCGCATCATAATTTAAATCATAATCATCGAAACAATATCTCAATAAGCTCAGATTTATTTCACAATACCTCATCTTCGATAGGTTTCTGACTAGAATTAGTTTTACTGGAGCGATTCTCAGTAGTGTTATTAGTTTGTGCGGCGATTACTGGCACTTTCTCGTTGTTGCGAGATTTTTCCGGCGGCGAAGAAGGTTTCTCGGTGAATACGTCCATGTCTGATCCTTCTTTCTCCGATCCTTTCTTATTGATCATCTCCTTTTTGGAAGATTTCTTGCCTTTCTTTGACTTGCCTGCAAGTTAACATAACACAAATAACCTTTAATGCTTCGTCTAATCGGGTTAAAATCTTTGCCAATACTATCGATAATAAATTTTAATCGCTTTCGTTAACATCGACATTCATATAAATGAAGGTATGACGGTATAGATATACGCACGTAAATATCAATAAATTTTCACCAATTATTACACAAAGTTATGTATAACGGTAATGCTGATAACGTTGCAGGCATTTCTCGGTTTTTTAAATTCATACCAGACTAATTACCCAGAGAGGGAATCATCTCGAATACGTAATACGACCTATGTTAACCAAACACTGTACATATGGAAACATAATATTCTCATTTCGACTGTACAATTACGTAGGAGACGTGTAAACAACACTACTACGTATATAGACGACATCAAAAAAATCGGTTACTAAAAATCTGTCGCCGCGACAAGCTCATCGTGTCTTTACTCTTGCACAAGTGATAAAGACTAAAAATAGCTCGTTTGAAAACTTGGCTATAAGAGAATTCGTATGTATACGCTCACACGTACCACTAATCACACACCCATCCTCATGTAACAATATACCGAGGCAAATACGGGATCTGCGATCATTTTTCTTTCTATCGAAACATCACTCTATTACGTAACCGGCGAAAATCTCAACACCCACGTTATCGGCTCGATCGTTATTAGAGAATGGAAATAAACTCGGTCTTACTCGTCATTTTGACATTCAATCCGATATAATGGTGGTTTCACTTCAGAAATGGTTATTTCACAATTTCATTAATACTGCGACGAGAATTTGACGAAAATTATAAGTATGCCCGGATCGTGTACTTTTTCCCACTTCGAATAATAATTATACGAGATGAACTTTTATCCCGCGCATTTTACGTGTCGAACTATCACTATAAATTTACACTAAATAACTTCACGAAGCCGGTACCGGTTGTCAACGAAATACTAAAAATTTTCTACGAGGGATATATCCGAAAACCCTGGTCCGAAAAATACTAAATAAAATCAGTCACATTCGAAATATTCGAATTCGAATGCACATTGCACCAATGCAACGCTCGGATACACCACACACTAGCAAAACACGTGCAAAGAAGATCGATACCGATATAATTATCAAAATGGCCGGCAAATACCGAGACCCGCCAGCCACGAACGTCGGTCGGAACGGAACCGCGGCACTACACCAACTAGCAACGTTTTTAAGATGACCTACGATTTCGATTCAATAAGTAGGTAGTTTCAACTTTCAAGGTCACCATATTCGAGTTTTTTTTTCCAAATAAAGCGTACCATGTGCATAGCTCTCGAGCAATGTCTTACTAACGATTTGAACCGATACAAATATTTTCAATTTTTCACAATATTCTCGTCGTTTGGGTTTGTTCGTTTGTCGAACAAAAAATAGTAACGGGGAAAATTTTTAGAACTAAATAACACGTTATGATTATACTCTTATTCGAAATTAATTTGAAATCGACTCGAACTAACACAACACCCGTTATTCTTCGAAACTATAGGCAGACTCGAGACATGACGACATGACTAATGAATGTACTTCTTTCTTTTTCCTTTTTTTCTCTCAAAAGAAAATAGGTACAACGTAGTTATTTATTCAAATATTCATGAATATTATTCTTCGTATAACCAATTACCTCCTTCTTTCTTTCCTACCAGCTGATAAGCATTACCGGTTTCATAATTATTTTCATTATCTATTCAAACGAGTTAATCAACGTTTCTCAACTTAAAAATAATGATATTAAAAAGAAGGGGGGATCTAGAAACATTCTCAGGTATGTACATGGTAAGTAGTTGAGCACCTCTAAGTACAAGCGATCAAACCTATATTGAAATTGCACGTATGAAATTCACTCTCGATACGATTGTTTCAAGATGTCAAATTCTGTGTGTTGGGATAATTAACCAAAATGTTCCCTATTTCCTGACATTGCATAAAATTACATAATTTCGAGGACACGTCCTAAATTTCGTGTTAACTACATAGGTAATTATACAAAAACAATACAAAATTATTGACGGTGACTTATACAACGATTCGACAAATTGCATCGTCTTTGTAACGTTTGGTTATCTAGTGATAACGAAATTTTTTCGATTTTAAAATTTTTACGAAAGAAAAAAATACAACTAGGTGACACACTCTCTCTTCACTTGCTCCGCGACCGGAATCGGCGACTACTTCACAAACGGTATCAGAGTTGTTAAATCGTTATCAAAAAAAAAAAAAAAAAGAATTTTACAGATTACCATATTGGAAATGATTTCGCCATTTGGTAACCATGATCAAGGTTACATATGTTCGTTTTATCATCGCGTGGTCGTCTTTCCAATTCATCGACACCTACCACCGATTTACTCGCTCAATTGTTATGCACATCGTGAAAAACGTCACCATATACATCGTACATGGTTTATAATCGTGTGTATTTTTTTTCTGTTATGTTTCGTAGAAAAATGAAACTCGGAGAAATGACCGACTGAATGTATAATTCAGCCAAACGTTACACACGATTACCATTGTAATCGTCGCTGCGACAACCTTAATACAGTTATTAACATATTGCGTCCTTCTGTGATTCACTCTTCCCCTTCCTTCGAACCCCAAGCGATATAACTCTTTCTTAATGGGATGTGTTTTATGATGCACAATGCACACATATTATTCATTAAAGCAACGGATTTCGCGGTGAACCTAGTTCCTTTCTGAACTCATCCTCTCTCCTCGGCTAATTTAATTGTAGTATTTTGAACACAAATGGACCTATGTGTAGAAGAGAAGAAGTAAGATGCAGGTATCGTAATTTAGATCATCTCAATCGATTTTACATTTCAAAGACGACGGTGTTTTTGATTACTTAGGTATGTGCACACAGATAGAGCTAAATTACATCATCGATGGTATAATGACGTGTTATTTGTAAATACCACCTACGACCTACGCATATGTATTTTTATTTTTCGAAAAACACCGACGACGCTATATTGTTTGTAGTATTTCTCGAATGTAAACGAAACCTGATACACCTTGAACTGATTTCCATTTTCTGATTATCATCGTAAACGAGCAAGACGTATTTGAGAGAAAAAAATGTTAGAAGACGGTATCGATACGAGATAATTCAAATTCGAAGACACTCGAACCGGAAATTAGAAACGAAGGGTAGTGAAGAATGTCGATGATAACGAAGGTAAAGAATGATGCATCGATCATCTCTGGAACTTACCTTCGGCTACCCCTTGAGCATCAGCAGCATCGCCGTTCGTCTGCTTGGAAGCGGTGGCAGGAGCGTTGGCGGAGCTCTGAGCAGACTTGGCTGTCTCGGCGGTATGTTGCTTGGTAGGCGGCGCATTCTGAGGAGATTTCTTGGCGTTCTGGTCGACGACGTTAGGTTCGGCATTCTCCTTAGAACGATTCTTCGTTTTGGCGGACGGATTGGCGGATTTATCGTCTTTCGCGGTAGCTGCGACGGTTTTATCTGCGACCGCCGTCTTAGACGGGAACGGCTGACCGAACGGAGCCGGAGGCGTGGCGATCGGCGAAGGCTTCTCGCTGATCGGTCCGGAAGTTTGTAGCGCGCCACTCGAAGGTTTCTGCTGCGGTGAGGCCGACGAGCTGGTCGCTTTCGGGTCCGGTTTCGATTGAGCTGGTGTCGATGAGACGGGCGCTGCTGCGACAGGCGCCGTACTGGTGCCAGCCGACTGACCGGCGAGAGGCAGTGATTGACTTGGTGCAGCAGCCGGGCTGGCGAATTTACCGGTCTGTGGTAACGTCGTCGTAGGCTGAAGCGATTTGGCTGACGCGCAATCTGCTTCGTCGGCTGCCGCCGTACCCTGTTTAGCGGTGGTCGGCGTTTTTTTAGCGGACGCCGACGACGATTCATTACTATCATCTAAGACTACAGTATTGGTAACGGAAGGTGCTTTTAGCGCGTCTTGCGACGAGGTAAGACTTGGTGCGGCTGTAGCCGCCGTCGACGACTGCGAGGAGCCGACCGAAGATGCAGGAACGACCGGAACAGGGCTCGGGTCCACGCTGCCGCTTTCTTTTGGAATTTTCTTACTCGCAGCTGCCACCGAGGCCATGGAAGGCGCAGCGCCACCGGATGGCATTTTCGGACCGGTCGATGCGCCGGCACCAGGTGCCTGCGTCGGGGTGCTTTCCGGCCACGACGGCGATGGTTTCGTCGTCGTTGGGACCGTCTCCATCGCAGTGGCCGTTGCTGCCGCAGGTATCGTGTTGGTGGACGATGCCGGCGTCGACGACGATTCTTCCCTCGTTGGCCGCTTGTAATCCATTGGTTGCTTAGATTGTGACGCGTTTGCGACAGCCGCGTTCGCAGAAGACTTATTCGAATTGACTACTTGAGGAGGTTCTATACTATTACTATTATCGTTAACAACAACGTTTTGTAAACTATTTACGGCGGAAGGCGCACCGCCATCGATGCCGCTACTTTGTAACGGCGTCGCAGTCGTCGCAGCCGCAGACTTATAATCGGCGACAGGTTTCGATTGAGCTAGATACGACGGCGGCGTCGTCGTCGCTGGCGTCGCCGCAGAAGCATTTTTATCAGTACCGTTCATCACGTTCGCCGCAGACGATTCTTTCTTCGCCGCACCGTAAGACGAAGACGAGGAATTGGTCGTCGGTGTTGACGACGGCTGCAAAGCGAGTTTACTAACTTCCGTAGCGAATTCTACGCGTACGTTACTCGCGTTATTCTCAAAAATACGCAAAATTAATCCCCCAAGTACGAGACAGATGAAACGCATAAAAGAAACCAATTATACCTCGCTATCTTCGTTCTTCTCGGTAGTCTTATCATTTTGCTGTTGTTCCTGTTCGAAATTTACCTCTTTACCGGTTTGCGGATCAACGATCCTAATACGATTCTTGCGATCCTTAGTCTGCGCCTTAGCAGCCGGTTGCGGTTGTTGCGGCTGCTGTTGTTGCTGGTGCTGATAGTGAGCCATCTGATTCACCGGAGGCGTATATAGCATAGAAGGTGCTACCGTCGAATTACTATAGACCGGTAGCTGATTCGTAGATCTTACATTGCCTGCCGTAGGAGGCCTGACATTAGTGAATCCTTGTATAGAATCTGCGATAAGCACAATCAGAATGATTAGAAATCATTTTCTAACATTTGAAAAAAACGAAGTAAAATAATTATGTACTTCGTGATACTTACAGTTTTGCGAAGAAGGATTTTGCTGCAATGCATAGTAGTTTGGGTACTGCTCATTTGCATAAGGGCTTACCGTCGTCATAACAGTATTATTAGCTGGAGTTGACATGGGCGCTGCGGCGATCTGTAAACATCGAATAAAAAATTCATAAATTAACGAAAAAAAATTTACTTTTGACGAACGTCAAATTAAATTCGTAGCAGGGGTAATTCTTAGCAAACGATGATCATCTATTGAAGGAAGTAAAAAAATAAATATGAAAAAAAAAAAAAAAAAAAAACAGAAAAGTTGGTCAATTTAATAAAATTGAAGCAATATAGAGCGAAATATTATCGATAAATCGAAATTTAAAATTTTATTAGCCAAATTAAAAAATTCAAGGAATTGATCAATTTACCAATATAAAAAAAATTACAAACAAACCTTTATTTTATTTTTTATTTTTTAGTTGGTACAAACAAACCTAGATCAAAAATTTTATTAATTGAAAAAAAATTGCAGAACAAATCAAAACATTATAGGAATTGAAAAAAAAAATCGAATTGATCGATTTATCTAAATCGCAAAAATTGTCGATAGATTGAAATCGACAAATTTCATGTTGAATTCATTAAATTTGCAGATCTGATCAGAAAATTTTAAGGATACAAAAAAAAATGAAAAACCAAATTCAATGAATCAAAATTTAAATCAAAAATTTCAAAGAACAAAAAAATGGTTAAAAATTGATCAAAAAAATTTACGACTTACGAACATGAATGAATTCATCAAAACCAAAAATTTTATCCATTAAAAAAAAAAAAAAATCTCAAAAAAATGTAGGAATAAAAAAACTGAATGAATTGATTAAAATGAATGAAAATTGAAAAAATTATAGATTTGTCGGAATTAAAAATTCAATCGAATTAAAAAAATTATAGACAAATTGATAAATTCATCAAAATCGAAAATCGATAAGATTATCAAAATTGAATCCTTAAAATTACAGAACTGATCAAAAAATCTACAATTTACCAAAATCGATAAATTTTCGATAAATTTATCGATTTATCGAAATCTTAAATTTTTAATGAATTAAAAAAATTTGTAGTGGTAAGAAAACTGAGAAATTGATCAATTTATCAAAATCGAAAAATTCTCGATCAATTAGAAACGAGGATATTATCGAATGAAAAAAATTGAGTGAAATGGATAAATTAATCAAAATGGAAAAATTTTCAAATATCAAAATTAATCAAATTGATCAAAGAATTACGGGGAATAACGAAAATGGAGGTTTTGACCAATTTTTAAAAATTGGAAAAATTATTGACTCATCGAAATTGAAAATTTCATAGAAATAAAGAAATTGGGGAATTGGGGATTGATGATCGATATATCAAAACCGAAAAATTATCAATTGATAGAAATTGAGAATTTTATAAAAATAAAAGAATTGGAGAAATCGATGAATTGATCAAAAAGTGGTGATTGATCAATTTACAAAAACTAAAAAAATCATCAATATTTATCAAAATCGAAAATTTTGAGTAAAAAATCAGGAAAATTTATGGTATTGTATAATTTGGAAGGGGGAAAAAATATTGCGATCGAAATCGAAAATTTCGTTAAATTAATCAAATCATCAAAAATGGGAATTAATCGATCAATCGAAATCGAAAAATTATCGGTTTATCGAAATTAAAGATTTTTATCGGTTGTTTAAAAAAAATTAGAAAAAGTGATAAATTCGGAACAATTGAAAAAATAGATTTATCAAAATCGAAAATTTAATGAAATTCTTGAAATTAGGAAACATGATCACAAAAATTTATAATATTCACAAAAATCGATAAATTTATCGATTTATCGACACCTCAAATTTCAAAGAATTAAAAAAATTGGCGAATTTATTAGAAAATTGTAGTGGTAAGAAAACTAAGGAATTGATGACGTTTTCAAAATTGAAAAATTGTCAAGTAATCGAAATTGAGCATATTATCGAACGATAAAAATATTGAAAGAAATTGATAAATTTATCCAAAAGGAAAAAATTTCAATTAAAAATTTTTATTAAATCAAATTGATCAAGGAATTACGAGGAATAACGAAAATGGAGGGTTTGACCAATTTTTAAATTTGGAAAAATTATCTACTCATCGAAATCGAAAATTTCATAAAGAAATTGGGGATTTAAGATCGATTTATCAAAACCGAAAAATTATTAATAAATAGAAATTGAGAATTTTATAAAAATAAAAGAATTGGAGAAATCGATGAATTTGATCAAAAGTGGTGATTGATCAAAAAATCATCAATTTATCCAAATCGAAAATTTCGTTTGAGTAAAAAATTAGGGAAATTGATGGTATAATACTATAATTTGGAAGGGAAAAAAATACAGCGATCGAAATCAAAAATTTCGTTTAATTAATCAGATCATCAAAATTGGGAATTGATCGATCAATCGAAATCGAAAAATTATCGGTTTATCGAAATTAGAGATTTTTATCGGTTTTAAAAAAATAAAAAAAAAAATTGATAAATTCGTGACAATTGAAAAAAAAAATCGATTTATCAAAATCGAAAATTTAAAGAAATCCTTAAAATGGGGAACTGATCACAAAAATTTATAATTTACAAAAATCGATAAATTTATCGATTTATCGACTTCTCAAATTTTATTGAATTAAAAAAATTGGCGAATTTATTAGAAAATTGTACTTGTAAGAAAAGTGAGGAATTGATGAATATTATCGAACGACAAAAATTGAAAGAAATTGATAAATTGATCAAAATGAAAAAAATTTCAATTCAAGCATAAAAATTAAAATTGTTTATTAAATCAAATAATTACGGGGAAATGATCAAAAAATTGCGAGGAATAACAAAAATAGAAAAGTTGATCAATTTATAAAAACCGAAAAAATTTTCTACTCATCGAAATCGACAATTGTGTTTAAATAAAAAAATTGCAAATTGATGATCGATTTATCAAAATCGAAAAATTATCGATCAATAGAAATTGAGAATCTGTCTAATTGAAAGAATTAGGAAAATTGATGAATTGATCAAAATTGGGAGATCGATCAATTCACAAAAACTAAAAAAAAAATTATTAATTTATCAACATCGAAAATTTCGTTTGAGTAAAAAATTAGGAAAATGGATGATAAAATTTAAAAGGAAAAAAATAGCGATAAAAATAGTAAAAAAAAAATGATTTATTTATATTTATCATTATCAAATTCGAAAAAATTATCGATAAATCGAAATCAAAATTTTTATAAAATTTACAAAATTGCAAAACCAACCGAAAAATTACTCGATTTATTGAAATCAAAACGTCCCCAGTGCAATCTGCGATATAGGCCTAAGCCAAAGAAATCGAATAAAATGGGCAAAAAAAACACACCATATTATGTGAAATTAACATCTAAAGATCATCGTTTCTTCGAAATACCTTCTACTCTTGTCCTCATCAAATAAATTACTCACCAGCGGTATTTGCATAAAATGATTTGGATAACTCTGCAAAAACAAATTGAAGAAAAAAAAATTAGACGAGAATATTTACGATACAATAATACAATGCATAATAATAATCACATTATTCACTTTTTCCAGCAAATTGAAAGCGGCGAGGGGGCGAAATATAGGAAAAAAAATTGACCATAAAGTACACAAAAAAAATTACAATTTGCATTTGGAAAAGAATTGCATAATCCCTGAGGCGTTCATTTTCCCCTCTTTTTTTTCCATTAGTGCTACTTTACGATTTAGACTAATTCAACGTACGATTCGACCTTCCCCGTTCGTCCCCTGTCAGATAATTACATCACACCAGAGGACTATTTTCAACGTATTTCGCCTTCATTCATCCCCTCCTGCAACCACCCTATCAATCTACAGCACTCTGAAATCACTCGTCGACTATCTATTCTCGTAAACACGTCACCGGAACGTGTTCATTATATACGTCACATTGAAATCGCACCAGCAGCACCGCTCGTCAGCTCATATCGCAAACGTAGTGTACCTAGACGTGTATGTACGATATTTGCACGAGCCAGGCTGAGGCGCAGGCACAGGCAGAGCCAGTTGTTAGTACATGAACGGCACGTAAATTCAACTCCCACGAAGCAAACTCCATGTACATGCAATCAAGACTGATAAATCGATACTCGAGATAACTAACGATGCGGTGTTCGATTTCCTCCTTCTTTCTCGGTTCGTTTCCAATTTCTCGAACACGTTTCCCGATAGTTGCGATAAATGTATAGAATGTGTTTGTATGTGAATTAATAAATTTTAAAAGCGGGTGCACAGTCCAAGTCCACAACATCGCATGATACCCAGCAGAGAACGCGAACGCAGCGCTGAGATTTTCTTTAAATAAAACTTCCTCATTATGATCTAGGTCAAATGGCAATACAAATTAACGTCGCCCTCTATCCAAAATCAAACACCTATTCGTCGCCGCCTTGCCTGCTGTTCACACTTCGCACCAAACACGTGTGTGTACTCGCATCAAATTTACGTATTAACTCAAACCATATCTACGAATTAAGTGCTACGTGTCGTATCTCGGACTCTGGTCTGGTTGTATTTTTCCATGAAAAGTAACGTGCACTCGTAATACTCGTAAAATTGTACCGTGGTGGCCATGGCAAGCACATTATGGTATACTCGAGCCATAAAAAAATTCATCTCTAATGCCCTATAAATATGCATACGTTCGAGTACTTCTCCTTACCTGCCTATACTTCTTACCTCGACATGTACATATTTTTAGCACACCAACACAGTCATAATCGTAGTACAAACTGTGACGTTGCTCGACATTCGGCACGACGACGACGTTACAAATTCTTCACTATCGACACATTCCAATGACAACCATAGATTATTACACGTATCATCGACTCATCATTTCTAGTCAACTCGTCTCTCTTTCAAACCATCGATCATCGTACCACCGCATGCTTTGCCCAAAGCAGCAAATGCGATCCCATTTTACTAATCAGTTTCACATTTCGAACATAGAAAACACTTCTTGGGCTCATAAGGCAAATAAATCGTACTCGTGAGCAATCCTGGCTGCATAGATACATCCTGTGCTTCCTTCCCACTCGATCCAAGGGTTAGAGGTGATATTTGAGATTTTGAAAGAGACGTTCAAAGATCAATTTTAGATCCAGTCATTTGTAAGTTTTTCATTGCAATTTAACAATAATTGATTACAAGTAGCACTGGATAAATTAACAAAATTCGTAACTATCATTTCCAATCAAAATGTTGCAAACATTCGTCGAACTGAGAAAAAATGGTGAAAATTATTTGAAATTCAATAAAAATATTCCAAATATCGTAAAAGTTTGTAAAAAAAAAATAAAAAATGAGAGGCGAATAATAGATGAGAAACAACATCAAAAATTATATTTAAACAGACCAATTTTGCAATGACTGAAGAGCATCTCCATAGAGGATTTTTTTTTCCAAAAAAATTGTCTTCTCAAATAGTTAAAAAAACTTCTCTACAAACGACTCCATTTTTAAAAATTTATTTTCTCAAAAATACCTACAACTTTTTCAGAAAAAAAAAATCCAAGAAAACTTTTTTTCATAAAAAATCTAAAAATCTGATGAAAATTTTTCTACTTAAAGATTTTATTGGAATTACAAAAAAAAAAAAAAAAAAAAAAAAAAGAAAGGTATTGACTGTCAATTAAAGGCCTACTCCGGCAACTAATT
>FIZV01075313.1:0-10103 GCA_900050545.1 Trionymus perrisii
CTTTCCATCGCAGGTAAGAGTTTTCGAATAGCTTGCTTCGTTCGGATTTTATAATCGTTTAAAGCAGTGAAAAAATACTTAAAAAATGAAAGTGTTTACAATTAGGCACAATGACCTTAGTTGATTTTTCAAAGAAATTCATAACAAATTCTTGATTTTTTAAACTTTTTTTATAATTTTGTGTAATTTTATTTAAAAAATGTTTTTCTAGAGTTCATCACCGATAAATACTTCAAAATTTTGTTTGAATACTTGTTGAATGTTGAATAAACAGGAGATTTTTTTCTAAATTACTGAGAGACGTTTTACCACAAAAAATTTAGATTTATTCATGATTTTATTTTTTCTTTCTAATGATATAAAATATCTAGGTATTTATTTTATTTTCAAAAAATTCTCTGAAAAAAAAAATAGACAAAGAATTGAGATTTTTTTAAAACAATTGATTTTTTTTCTCTAAAAATAAGAGATACGTTTTTAAAAAAAAAATTATTATTCCTAAAAATACATATTTTTCTGAGAGGGGGGGGGGGATTTTTTTAATTTTCAGAAAAAAGAAAGAAAAAACGTGTTTCCTTTTTTTTTTTTTTTTTAATTAAAAAAAAAAATTAAAAAAAATTTTATTCGAAAATTTGAGAAAAATTTTACTACCTATTGAAAAAAATTGAGAGAATTTTTCTCCAAAAAAGTGAAAGGTTATTTTCTTCAAAAAAACTGAGACAAATAATCAAGACTTTTCAACTAAAAATAAAATAAAGGGATATTTTTTATGTGAGTTTCAAAAAAATTTTACGCTGACTTGAAAAAGTTGAGATATTTTTCATTTCAAGAAAATGAATAACTTTTTCCTTCAAAAAATAGAAATCCACCAAAAAATATCATCTCTAAAAATTGAGATATTCTCTAAAAATAAGAGACGCATTATCTCAAAAAAATATAATTTGTATTTTTTTCTTTAAAAAAATTTAGATTTTAATAGATACTTATTTGCACATAATTTTTCAATTTTCGTTTTGTTTTAGATATACCTCACTTCTTTTTTGAAATTTTGGGTGTGGGTCAGAAGCTCAGATGACACAGGGATTTAGTATTTGCAAATTTCGATTTTTTCTTGCAAGTTTGTACTGAGTAATTAATCACAAAAATGATTTCTTCAGGAAGCTGAGTTACACTGCATGAAAATACCAATCTTCAAAACATTTTTTCATAATTCATTATACAGGGTGTCTCAGAATATCGAGCATCCTAGGTTACCTATCTTTGATGAGTTGGTAACATTGTTCACATTTAATCAAATGCATACAATGTTACCACTAATACAAAATGTGCTAAGATTTGCTCGAAAGTAACGATAGAGGTGCTCGATAATCTGAGACACCCTGTAAATGTTCACTACTTACCTACTTGTGAGCAGTTACATTTATTCTATTTACACGAGCTGCCGTTATGATTTCGGTGAGAAATTTTTAGAAACAAAAATAAGAAATATTTAATTTCATTTTATTAAAAAAATACGAGAAAATGTACATTATCATGTGATACGCAATGTAATTATCATCGAATACATAGTTAAAAAGGCGTAAATGACTAGAACCAAGGTGCCAAGTATGGTAATCGAAAGGGAAACGGCAAGTCTATTTTTTCTAAAACGTACGTTCTTCCCGAAACATATATTTATCAATAAACGGGTAATGTGCTGACCATCGAGAAAAAAACAAGGTATAAGATTCAGTACCGCTATTCCGGCCGAGAACATAATCAAAAAATTACAAAACTTCACAACCATATTTGGGACCTTCGTCGTGAAGTAATTTGTGCTTATATACTCGGAAATATGGACATCGCGAAGTATTTCGTTTGGGTAACCTAGAAACAAAGCTTTATTCTGATTTTTTCTTTCAATCTCAATGAATTTAGTACCATTAGGTAAGGAGGGTCGAAAGCAATGCAGTCCCGAACAATCATCGGTCGAAGAGCAGGTTGTTGTTGATTGTTCTACAACTAGACGAGCTTTCAGACAGGAATATTGCGGTAATTCTAAAGGATTATCTCCTTTTTCCAAATACTCGAAACATATTCTCGATGTTGAATCGTTTCTGCAGCATTCAACGACGTTGTGTTGTTGTCGAACTGAAATCAAACACGAGTAAATGGTCGAAATCACGTGATGATAAATTATAAAGCTTTGATTTTTTTTTAAATACCTCGAACGGATTCGTCGTTTTCGTGAACGAATTCCGAAGTAACGCAATACCCGAGAACAGGATTTTTAGCTACTTGATAAATACATTTAATCCATGTATCTTGACTCGTAACACGACAATTGTTGATTCCCAAAATGACTTCATTCATTTTCAGACCACCTTCGGCTTGTAATGGCGAATTCTGTGAGAAAAGTCGCACAGAGACAGCCAATAATTATAATGAAACGCTTACTAATCAATCAGTAGAGTAAGCTTACCTTATGAATAGAGGTAACTTGAACTCCGTTACCGTACGCGTAAAAAGGATAAATAAACCATGGTAATAATAACAAAGTTAAATAGGCAACAAATGTCAATACGATGTTATGCCAAACGCCAGCACAACAAATTCGTATTTGTTTAATAGCGGATAACGTTTCCGTCCCTTCCATTTGAACATAAGCTACCGGAAAAACAAAAAATAAAACCAATCCAACTCCCGTAATGTGAATTCCTTCCCTAATACAAACAAAAAGAGAATAAGTTAGGTTCAAGTGCCATAATCGTATCCAAATTTCAAATACACTGCAATACTTACCGAACTGCAGCGATAGCATGTCCCAACTCGTGAAAAATACAACAAATTAAAATGGTGAATACATAATATCCTAAATCACTTACTGGCAAATCAACACCTGGTACCTAGACAGAAGAAATCGCCTCGTAAATAATTTCTCATAAGAAAACAGTGAAGACATAATCAAACTCACGACAGGTTTCAAAAAAGGCGAAGTTGTTCGTTTCGTTTCTTTCCACACGATATTTATGAACAGAGCGCACGTTGATTGTAGCGTCAAATAAATAGCAAAAGGTAAGCAGAATAACGTCATCCACATCCCCAGCGAAAACCATGTTTTTTGAAATTTGGGACGCCATGTACCGAACTTTTGAATACACCGATTGAAACACGATGTGAACCACGTCACAACAAATGGCTTTATATTAATTCCATAGTTAATTTGGAGCAAAATGTACGAGGCGCCAAACCAATACTGAAAAAACAATCATTGTTGCAATTAAAAAATACATGGTGGCGAAATGAAATTATTGTCAAAGGTCAAGTACCTTGAGCAGACTATCAACGAGATACAGAATCGCATAAAATATGACTAATAAAATAAAAAAATTATAAGATCCGGCGAACATTTTGGTGATCTGAGTGAACTTGATATAAGAAAAATTTTGCAGTTTTGACGAATGTACATCGTAAGATCAAGTTTTTCCAATGTCGGTCGACCGCACACTAAACATTGTTCCAATGAGTCGCCGTTTCATAATAAATGATTAAAAATTTAAAAGTTTAAGAAATTTTTTTAGTTCTCTTTAGTTACTTATCAGTTATAGATTTAAAATTTTCACTTCATTTAATCAGCTATGCTATACATACTCGTAGACCTTGATTTCGATTCTTCACATAGGTCTTGGTTCACATATAAATGTAATTAGAGTTGCGCAATTCATTCAATCTTATTAATATAAATTTTTAATTGATTCTATCTCAAAAAACACGTAAATGTTAGATGTTACCGATTTCGGATTTCTGATTTTCTGAACTTGAAATTTGTTTTTTTAAAAAAGTTAAGTAGATATGTAATGTACACAAAAAAATTTGATTAGCTTTTGGAGTGAGTCTTCAGCTAAAGTCAAGCATCACGTCACATGTTCAGAAAAAACCCGTTAATTTCACGTAATTTCTCGGTTTTCACAGGAAATTCCTTTTGTTTTCCTGTGTTTTCTCTAAGGTTTTCTCTTTTCGCCCATAGGAATCACGGCCGATCACGGTAGGTAACGGTACGGTGCTCTTTCATCCCCCTACTTCCTGTTCATTTGTCGTCGAAAATATTCTTCTTATTTTTTTGCGCTATCTGATAATGAGAAAGAATAAAAAGAATTGTTAACTATCTTGAATCGTAGTTAATAATAATTGTTTCGAGATTTATAGTTGATATTACCGTTAGTAAAGCAATTATTCGTGCTGACATTCGTTCGGTTTCATTGGCCAGGTTAAAAGTTCGCCGCTGTGTTTTTCTCTCGTACTCCCAGTTATCAAAATTAAAGCAGAAATATGGTTGATACGACGGCAGATGCGACTAGAAGATTAAATGTCAAGAAACAGACTTTGGATGACGCTTATGCAGCTCCAGCCAATTTTCTGGAAATAGACGTAATTAATCCAATCACACACGGAGTTGCCAAAAAGCGCTATACAGATTACGAAATTCGAATGAAGGTAGCATTAACTCGCACCATATCTTGGGCGGAATCGAAGTCTATCGTAATTACGAATATCTTTATCGTATAAATATGTTAATCAACGTGTCTTATCATTTTAGACAAATTTACCAGTATTCAAAGTGAAGGAATCGAGCGTTCGTCGAAGGTACAGCGACTTTGAATGGCTACGATCAGAATTGGAAAGAGACAGCAAAGTAAGTCAATATTTTTAAAACCATTTCTACAAACGTTTCCAATCCAAATACAATAGTAACCAGATGTGGTCTCTTTATTAGATTGTCGTACCACCGTTACCAGGAAAGGCTTGGAAAAGGCAGATGCCGTTCAGAGGCGACGATGGCATATTCGAAGAAGACTTTATCGAAGAACGCAGAAAAGGATTGGAGAGTTTTGTTAACAAGTAAATTATTTTATACTTTAGTATTACAACTACAAACACAATAGGAATTTGGAGTATTCGATATTAACTTTGTCGTTACGTTTACAGAGTAGCAGGACATCCATTAGCCCAAAACGAAAGATGTTTACACATGTTTTTGCACGAACCAGTTATCGATAAAAACTATGTACCGGGTAAAATACGAACCACTTCTTAAAAGCTTATTGAAACGGTTTCCCAATTCTTAATAATTTTATATACGTACATTTTCTACTCTGTGGATTCTGTTTTGAATGCAACGTTCGAATCGCGTTTTTTTTTATAATTTTTTTTTATGTCAAACATATATAAGTAGGAATTATTCACGCGCCATGTCTACATCATAAACGTACTTTATTCTTACATTTGTGTTAAATTACCTGAGAAAGACGCCCTAGTATTTTTGTTGTTTTCAATTTACTTATCATGTTTATGTATCATTTAAAATTGATTTATTTTTACTTCACACATTTCGCATCTTTTTTTCTGTTCTGATTTGAAAAAAAAAATCGATGCTAGAATTGTATAATGTACCGGGTACCCTTTGAAAAGATAACTTATCGTTTAGCAGTTTTATATGTCTCATTTTAAAGCATTTTATGTGATTTTGATTTTTTTTCATTCCGTCTTTACACATACATTTAATAATAAATTAAAAATTGAAAAAAAAAAAAAACGATGCGATATTTTAGCCAATTTTTGAGCATTTTTTTTTTAAATCGAATTTTCATATGACGTGATATTTTATACGCGCTTGGCGCGTCCTGCTATTTCACGAATCGTATGATTATTATTGTTTGCATTAAGAATGCTGTATTTTAATTGTTTTCTATTATTATTATTATTGGTATTTACTCTATAATTACTGTATTTATCATTTGATTTATCGAGGATTATAATTTTTGTTACGAGAATATTAATTTACCTTTGTTATTTTATTCATGTTAGTTGAAATTTTGAATCGAAGTTAATTTCGAAATATTATGAAACATAATTTTTTAAATTAATATCTACAAAATCACATCTATTTCTTATACCATTTGAAGCCATCTCTAATCGTATACTTTATACAAACAATTTGATTTTTAAGTTGTATGAAATCTCATTGTGTATTAATTACTTAATTTATTTATTTATTTATTTACAAATAAGAAATAAGGAAAGCGTTTACTTTTTTATGTACTCAGTAGGAGTAAAAAAATCTCGAAATCTGACTACATCCAAGTTTTAACCCTCTACCGTAAAGAGTGGAGGGGAGCAAGGAAACACTCGAAGTAGGATCACAAAAAGCTTAAGGATGGTGGTACCTTTGGCAGCTCCCTTTTGGTATAATAAATGTTTTATTATTTTTTATTTTTTGAGTGTTTTTGGAAAGAAATTTTTTTGGAGTATCTTTCTCAATATTTAGGGAAAAATCTCTCAACTTTTTGAAGATGAAAATATTCCTCATTTTTTAAGGTAATACAAATTTCTCAGTATTTTGGAGATGGAAATTTTTCAGAATAAAAATTTTTATGAGGATTTTTCATGCTTGATAAAAAAAAGTATTTTCAAAATTTTTGAAAAAAGAAACATCTAATTTTTTGAAATACAAATTTTTCAAATAAAATATAAATTTTTGTAATGCAGAAAGGGTGTAGAGACTTGAATTATACCTTTTCAGGGAGTGATCAAAGTATCACGCAGGTGGCACTATGAAAAGTGGCAAAAACTACGTTTTTTCAAAAGTAAGTCCTGGTGAGTCCACTAAGACAGTCTCTAACTCCACCCCTTAAGGTAGGCGGCTAAAATTTTCTATTGATGGTTTTCAATTCGTATGGATTTCCCACGTCTATATGCTCCAGTGTTTAAAGTAATGTAATGTTAGTCGTAAAAATGAGAACTGAACAAGAATAACACAAGTACACTAGAAAACGATTAAAAAAGAACCCAGGTACCTATTCCATTTTAGTACCTACCAGTTATTTCAAAGGACTGCTATATAAAAATGAATTAAAACACATACACAACTCTTTCATTTCGAGTAAGGAATACAAAGTGAACAAAGAATCGCCGAAATATATAAATCATCATGCAGATACAACCAAAAATAATACTCTCTTATTAGATAAGTAATTGCTTAAAATAAATATACAAAAAGTAAGGTGGTGAAGAGTAATTGAAAACGTTGATAGTTACAAATACGTGGGTATACTCATTCCTGTCACCCTTTACTTACGAAATATAGTACTTTGTACCTATTAATACTACGAACTAAGTTGGGGATCTTAGCACGTATATATTATGTACCTACTTGAAGTGATCATAATTATATACATATTTTGAGGATATTGCATAAAAATATTTGCTTTATAAAACAATAACAACAAAAAACATACATACACATATATTGTAAAATTAAAATAGTTTAATTTTCTGATATCACGTACAAGGAAGCGTAGCTAAAGTAGCACAGACGAGGAGAGCCGACTTGGCAAATTTGACCCTTTGCCCCTCCCCTACACTATCGTCACTGAAACAACATTCTACGTTTAAAATGCGATACATAAAAAGTACTGCCCAGTGCCTATTTAAGGATAATAAAATACAAGTAAAATGATTATGTTCGCTATCTTTGTAATGGATTTTCTTACGATTAAAATGGAACTGTTAAAATTAAGTTACCGTTTGATTGAATATCTTCACATGATTAAGGCACAAAAATTTGGCCGTATCACAATATTCTTATAAATAAATTTACAAAAAAATACAATTTTATAAATAAAAATGTCTCAAAAGAATATTCGAAAGCAAATGACAAAATTTATGGTAAAATTTCGTCTAAAAAATAACAATCTTTTTCGATTTAAATTTGCTGAAATTTTAATGAAGCAAAATTTACGTTTTTCCTTCTGGCATGAACTTCATCAAAAACAAAGGAATTAGTAACAGTACGCCACCGATGCAATACGTCACAGTCGATCCAAAACTCCAATATGCTGCCGAACAGATAGAAAAATTGCAGTTATGAAGAAAGTTTCGGTATCAAAGACGAAGATAGAACTGAAGGCGTTACCTATCGACGTTACAGCCGGTCCTACAGCTCTTCCAAGAGCTCCCAAGGATCTAAAAATACCCAATACTGTTCCTTTCTGTGAAGCTGTGCCATATTTCGACGCTAGCGTCGTCATGCAAGGAACTACCAGCGAAGTAGCTATCGAAACAGACTCGATTAGAAATAAAATCGTACAAAAAACTAATCGACGAAACAATACTACACTCACCGACAGAATAAAGAAATATGCCAGTTAACAACAGATATACGTTATTTCGAGCAACACCAACGCAAACAAATGCAGGAACAGTTAACGCCAATCCCTGGAAACAGTTTTGTTAAATTACTCGCGTGATTCGTGCTCATATGAAAATGATATTTTCTCACCAGGAGGGCAAATTTACGAATCGATTCGGCTGGAATTCTTCGAACACCACCTCCTTGAAGAATAGCCATCGTAATCCCAATACCGCAAAATATATATCCAACGTGTCGCTGCTCCATACCAAATTCGTTATACAATAAGAAAGTTAACGTAAATTCCAACCCAGAATAAACGAACAAGTAGAAGAAGTAGATAAGGCCCAACATTCTGAGAAACTTCAAATCTGTAAAATAAAAAAACGCGTATAAGATAACGCAGAAATAATCTTATCAAAATGGACATTAATTGTACCTTTCAACGGCGCTCCTTTGAGGAGAGTAAACTGGAATATATCTTTAGGGTTTATATAGCTGAAAGCTTGTCGTAAACCATCAACTACTGATTTCAATCGTTTTTGCTGAAAAAATAAAAGTAAAAATAAGATAATATAGAATGACAAGCAGTAAACACTCGACTATTTTCAGTAACTAACCTGGGGTAGAGTTTCTTTGAAAAATAACCCCACAAATATAATATCAGCCAAGATGAAGCCCAAAGCAATAATGGCTGGTTTGAAAAAATCCATTTCAAATACTTGAAAACGAGCGTTGTCTTTGAATTGCACTCCTATCATCGGTCCGAATACAAATCCGATAGAAAAAGCACTACCAATCAACGCATAAAAAATATATTTAAAATTTCAATTTCTAAAACACTTGTAACGTAGTTTGTACGATGATATATTACCATTCCAGATCCACGATGTTCTGATGAAGAAATATCTGTCATCGCTGCCATAGACAGACTGAGATTTCCTTTACTAATACCGGCAATAATTCTCGATATAACAAATATGACGAAAGTCGACGATACTGACCATAAGAAATAAGATATAGCCAAGCCAATCTAAAATAATAGCAAAATTTGACATTTCATAAAACGACTTTAAAAATATATTCAAATGATTTAATACTCACCAAACATATTAGTATGATAATTTTACGCCCATATACATCAGAAAAAGCACCTACAATAGGTGAAGCTAAAAACTGTAAAAAGGAGAACAACGATCCCAAAACACCTACCAACATAACACTACGAATTAAAATCACTTTCACATTATCGAATATGTAGCTTACAGTTCATACCTCCAAACAATACAGCATTAAACTTCTCCGGAATATTGGCGAATCTCCGGAATTGGGAAACTTTTCCATTCAGATAAGAGTACAAACCATTTTCCGTATCATTTTCTTGATAGTAGTTCAACACACGAGGGAATATGGGAAGAATTATGGTGAACGCAAGTAGATCCATCAGCAGGGAAAGAAAAATTATTATTTGTGAATATCCGTAGTTCGATTTAGAATTTTTCACTTTTTTAGGTTTAACATTCGGAGATTTCGAAAGTTCATTAACTGTCGTTCCTGAACCAACTTTTAACGACTTTGAACGCGTAGTAACCATCGTGTTAGGATAGTAGAGTTATTGTAAAAATGTAATTATTCGTTAATAGAAGAAAAAACTCGTAATGAAGTGAATATTGCGATACATTTCTAAATTATATCCACATAAAATAATTTATAAATCAAAAATAGGCAATTTTTCAAATTAAACGCGGTTTCGTGTACTGTACTTGTTTACGTTTAGTTTTGTGTTTGTAAACTAAACGCGTCATCAGCAAAATTTTTAACGTTCTGCTTTGGTATCGAGGGTAAACCAAGGGGGCAGCATTTGGGCATGTACCTACGAAACAAGTCGTAAAGAGCCGAACACGCCCGATGCGAAAAATTCCTGTTATGCTCCACG
>FIZV01075341.1:0-10223 GCA_900050545.1 Trionymus perrisii
AAAAAATATTTTGTTTTAATTAAAAAAAAAAAACGTGTTTTTTTTTTTTTTTTTTTTTTTTTTTTTTTTTTAGATGAGAATTTTTTTGCTTAAAATTTTGAATTGTTTTTTTTTTTCTAAAAAATTTATTTTGGCCTTTATTTTGCTCAGAAAAGTTTTGAATGATTTTTTGGAATAGAAATGTTTCCAAAATGGTGTTTTTCAACCCACTGTTTTTGTAGATCGAGGATTTTTTCTGGGAGGTTTGCAATTTAATTTTTCCTTAAAATTTTTTTTGAATTTTTTTTTGGCAGAGAAAACATTTTTAAGAATATTATTTTGAAATAGAAAATTTCCCTTCGATAGATTTTTTTAAAACGTTATTTCAACTTAATTTTTTTCTGGTCGAATTTCATTTTTTATAATTAAGAGTTTTCTTTTTCTGCACGATTTTTCACTAAATTACATTTCAAAAACATTCATTTTGAAAATTTTAGAAAAAAAAAGGAAAATAAATTCAGTTGAAATTCTTGCAAGAGAAAATCTACACAAATGAAATTGCATCAGAAAAAAAAATAGTTGAAATAACATTGAAAAAGAATATTTGTCGAGGAAAAAAATTTCAGTTTCAAAAAATAATATTTCTCAGCTCCAAAAAAAATTATTGTATTTTTTTGAGAAAAATTTGTTTGAAAAAAAAAAATTTCGAAAATTTGAAAAAGTCATCTTTGAACAAAATTTTGTAAATGTGAGTTCAGCCTCTTATCTCAATTCGGTAAAATTTGATATTTTCACCTGCATAAAAACAGTATAGCTATGGTCCAAATTTGATTTTCAAAAATTCGCCAAAAAAAGAGTTTTGCACCTCAGCACCTAAAATTTTGGCTGTTAGTATACTTTTATATGCCATTTCGAATGAGCTTTTTTCGACCTGAAATTTTGTTGCCGGTTCGCGCACCTCCCTTGTGAGCCAAAATAAAAATTCGAAAATTATCAATTCAAGCATTTTGGTCAGTTCTTGCGGCTGGAACAGTTATATTTTTGAAAATAGTTTCTTCTTTAGTTGAAATCAAATATACTCATATTGTTTCGAGTTGTTCTGAATTCCAAATCATCGAAATTGACACATATGATATCTCATGGCACACTCTGAATACGAGGAGTAAGCTATGCTCTTGCTCGTGTATAGCATAAATGAATCTCCGTTATATCAAATACGAAATATATATTGGGATACCGTTGCGTACAAATTAGCATGCTTGTCAGTTGCGATCGCGCGTATCGTCTTATAATACCGCATCACATACTATACGTACGTGTAAATATAAATACAAACCATTAGCCTCTCTTCCAAAGTACACCGTATAAAACACCTCTCTCTGTCCTCAGACTGTCTTATGTACGGGTAAGCTTACCGATGATTATTAATATATCGAATGTACACTGGTACAGCCAGTACAGGCCTCCATAAGTATACGCACTTTTCTTCCATAAACACACAAACATACGATTAAACGAGTTTTTTTCGCAGGCAGACATGCAACTCCTTGTGTATGCTGTTAATCTAGCTCCCCCAGCATGGACTGTACGTAAACGTACCTACTATAGAAGACCATACACACGCGTCCATAGAGAACAGGTGAAAGTACATACACGTTCGAATAACGGTTTCGATATACTAAGATAAAAATTTCCATAATTTAAGAATGGTAAAAATTTACTCGCGGAATTGCTCATCCTCGTCCCAGAGCCAAAGGTTGAATTCGATCGTAAGCTTTTACAGGGATGTTGTAAAATATATATGTAATAAATTCATTCGGGTATATGTACAAATTCTATATTTGAGCAAATTTATTACACGAGAACGTAAGTAAATAATTGGCAATGGGGAAACTGAGTTTTATTTTGCGTTTTCGTAGCTCGCGAATGTGAAATGGGAACCGTTTAGCAAAATCGAAGAAACTGGTTCGATGCCTTTTAATTATATCTACTTGGATATAAAGTAATAATTATCATGAAAGCTAATAATTGCTTTACAAGTTTTCGAGTTGATTTTTGAAGTAGCCAGTAACACGTTTGATACCGATTCGTAAGATATTAATTCTAGAAAAGGTGGACGGAGGAGGGAGGGTTGAGGGTTCTACACGTAAATTTTTTTTTTCATTTCTCTCAACAAATGTACTTAAGAATTTTAATAAAATTTCCAACATTTGTTTCCCTCCTAAAAAAAAATAAGGAAAATTCTAGAACGTCTTAATTATTTATTTTTTAATTATTTCAAAACTTGAAATTAAGAAATTAGCGATAAAAATTATGCATTTAAATTTCTCATCAAGCTGCGAAATAAAAACACTCATTATCTACCCTATTTCGCTACAGCGATGACTTTATCGTCCTTTATGATGGACAATTAATTTTTTTTTAAGGTTCTCGCGGCATTGTCTGCATAGTAGCTCCATCAACGTGCTTTATAGTATTTTACGACCCACTATAAGACGTATACTCTTTCGTGAACTCGTCCAAACTCGTATAATGTCGCGTGCTGTTTCATTTCGGGGGTAGCTAAATATAGAAGATGGAAATGAATAAAATAAAAAAAATAATCATCTTTAAAAGTCGACAGATTACGCTACACGCTACTCATATATTTGTACGTCTTCTCTTGGTCATGTCCAATTGCAAAAAAAGTACACGATATTCTTCTAATTAAATTTCGTAGAATGGCGGACGTAGTCTTCGGACAGAAACGCAAACTTTCGGATTTTTTACCAACTCTTCGCTACCCCTTCCGATGGAGAGGAAAAAAGGGAATTTATTAATGGAGTGATTCGAGGAGAGATGAAAAAATGTGAATGTGTATAACGTATGGTTATACACACACATTTCTGAATAAATCTCCCGAACGAGTATCGAGTAACGTATTTCCTATGATTTTTTGGTCCATTTTTAAAATAAATGTTTGATCCTTGAAGTAATTCAAAATTTGTTTTTTAAGTTATAATTTTTATTACAGTCAAAAACAATGTTTACAAAAATTTTATTCAGATGTAATTTTTTCAAATTATGTCGAAAATCAATTTTTTAAAACGTTTTCAAAATTATGCCAATACGTAAATTCCTAAATTTTTTAGAAAACAATATTTTCAAATTTTATGTCAACTGCACTTGTTTTAAATTTTGTCCAAAATAAAATTTTGCAAACTTTTTTGAGAACTGATTAAAACTTGTTAAAAATCATGTCCAAATGCAAATTATTTAAAATTTTGCTGGAAAGCAATTTTTTCGAATTTTATGATAAAGGCAATTTTTTTCATTTTCATTTCAACTTTTTAAAAATCAAGTTCAATTCAAACACATATTATTTTGAATTTTATTTAAAAACGATTTTTCCAATTGTTTTGCTACAACGGAGCTTTTTATTTTTTTTTTTCAAAACCAAACTTTTTAAATTTTCATTTAAAATTTTTTTTTCTTAATTTTTCTGAAAAAAACTTTATTTATAATTTGTTCAAAATCAAATTTTAAAACCTCTTGAAAATTTTCACCATTACTTTTCAAAGATCACTTCCAAACCAATTAAAAATTTTCAATTTTCATTTGAATACGTTTAGAAAAAATTATTTTGATGGATTTTTATTGAATATTGTTCAAAATTAAATTTTTTAAACTTTTCTGAATACCTACTACATTTATTTTTCAATTTTTAAAATTATATTCAAACAAAAATAATTTTGAGTTGGACTTTTTCAAGTTTTATAATAACGGTGTTTTAAAAAAAAAATCATAAAAAACGAAAATAGTTATGAAATTTGTTAGAAAACAATTTTTTTCATGTTTTACAATAACGAAGCCCTTAAAAATCTTTCGGGAAACTGGGACAGAAAAAAATTGAACAATTTTTCAATTTTGTTCAATATTAAGATTCTTTCAACTTTTTTGAATTTTTTTAAAGATTTGGTTCAAACGTAAAAATTGACCAATTTTGAAAATGGGAGACTAATGGCACAACTTGAATTCAGTTAGAGGAAAAATGAAAAATAGAGTTATTTCTTGATAAAAATCAAAAAAATTAAATCATAAGTAAAATAATATAATATATACTTGAAATATTTTTTTTGAAAAATAGGGGTGCCCCAAAGTACTATTTGGAATCAAATTTTCAAAAATAAAAAATTAGGAATTGACTCACGAAAAAGAACAACTATGTTGGGTTGTAATCGAAAAAAGTAAGAGTTTGAAAATTGGTCAATTTTTTTTTTTTTTTTTTAAATGTAGGAGGCGCTAAGATCTAATTAAAATGCAGATAAACAAAAATAAAAAATAAGGAATATTTTCTAATAAAAAACAAAGACTTTAAATGCTAGATGAAAAAATGTAGCCAATTTTTTTCATTTTCGTGATTTTTTGAATATGGGGAAACGCCCCAATGAAGCATTTGAAATTAATTTGACCGAAAATAAAAATTGGGAATTAATTCTCATGAGAAAGAACAACCTTGATGGGTCCGAAATCGTATGTTATTCGCAGAAATGCGAGCAATCTCGATTTTTCTCACCCTGTATATTTTGAAGTGTGTTTTTGTCCAACCTGCTCACTTTTCCACGAAAACGAATATAACTTTTTTTGTGACAAGGCGAAAAACAACGAGTTGGTAACTTTGGATACACATTTGAGGGGCTTCCTGAGTGGCGAGGTTCGGCTACTTTTTGGTGCTTGATAAGTACACCGAAAGGAATATTATAAAATCCGAAAAATTTCTTTTTACCCAAAATGCACTTTCATTTTCTTATTTCACTGGGCTATTATACAGTATTCCATTAATCGATGGCGAATTGCTATTATAGGCGTTGAATGAAAAGAAAAAATAACAAGAAACCGGTTACCCACGAATCTCGTATAGATTTAAATTTTAAATTGACAACCGTTCGATAAATTTATAAATACAAGCGATGCATCGTCGCATCGTCTGCAAAAATAAATTAATTTATTTCGTCTACGAGCTACGACCATTTCATAAATTCCATACGGTACTTTCTAATTGCGGAGGTTTTGCAAATTGAAAAAATTGCCGATTTTTTTAAAGGCCGCCTTCGATGTTCAATATCTCACCACGTCTAATGTCTCGGTCGGAATAGCTCAAAAAGATCATACTATTACTACTGTGTACTTGCCGGTGCTGCATACTATAGGTAAACCGAATAAAGTCTTGGCATCGTGCCCACGTCTATTCTGCATCAATCAGGGTTTCATAAAAAAGGCCAGTTTTCCTTTTCACACCGGAAGTAGGAAACGGCGTATTTTTTACCCGATTTTTATCCTAAGGTAATCATAATCGTAACTGTATTGTGCGAGCATTTCACTATGCTTTGATGCTTATCAGCGTTATTAAATCGGCTCGTGAAATTAGTCAGGTGTGATTTTACGAGGTGTGAATTCTACTGAATTCTGTGTAGATAGATACTGCGCAGTCGACTGTGAGGTTTGGAGTTTCGCTCAATTTAGTCGTATAATGCAGTTCGTTTTGTAGCGGTTGTTATGTGGAAATTTTCGATCGAAATTTTTAATAGTGGAAATTTGTTTCGACGTTGTTTCTATGCTGAGATGATCCAGTCTCGTTAGAGATTCCATTATGAGGTGGTTATAGTGGCGAGTGAGTGAATCAGAGGTATTCTCATTCGCATATATTCGACTCGTTTCGAAATTGTATGATATGGGTCTCAATTTTTTACACCCTGTATATTTTGAAGCCTGTTTTTGCGCCATCCGTTCACTTTTTGGAAAAAATGAATATAGGTAACCTTTTTTGTTGCAAATTTCATCTACTTCAATTTTAGTAATTAGCATTACTTCGTTTAAACGCATATTTGAAGAGTTAAAAGCGAAAAACGAGGAGGTGGTAATTTCGGGTCCATATTCGGAGCAGGACTTACCGAGGGGTGAGGTTCGCGGACTTTTTGGTGAATCGGGACACCGAAAGGTACATTCAAAAATCAAAAATTTCACGTAACCCGAAATACAATTCGCTCTAATTTTATTGGGTCACAATTGGTACACGAGGTGTTATCAATTTTAAGGAATAAAAAAAGGTCGATTACGGTATTCATATTATGAATACTCTGTTAGCCAGAATATTAATGAAATTTTACGTAAATGAATATATCAGCAGATTCCAAATTGATCGATTACGGAATTCATTAAATGGCTACAGTGACACTTTGTCAAATGCCTTCCGACGTACAAATTAACCGCAATATCCTGCCGGTAAACTTTCGACAAAAGATTTCACACTCGAGGGAAAGTTCATTAACATGGCAGAGGTAAAACGGTAAGTTGCCGGTAGTGTACATAGATGATGTATATTTCGGTATCAATGACGGATACGTTTACCGAGACTAAGGTAAAGAGACGTTTTTGAAACCTTAACATGTGTCGAGATTCTGTTGACCATGGTCCCTTTATTCATTTTAAAAGCACACATATGCGACGACGGGTCATTGCAACCCGGAAATACGCAGGGGTTTTCAAAATACAAAACGTCGCGCTCGGTTCTTTGTTCGAGCAGCTGTTCGAGAACAATTTTTTTACAGATTGGGGTCATTTCGTATCGAATATTAGCGCTGTGACGAGATTTAGAAAATATAAGGTTTTTCGTTCGGTTCGATAAAGGGAACAAGTTGAATTTATAGATTGAATTTTCAATCATGGAGAAGGAGATACAGAAGCATCTCTATCTTCTGGTAATTGATCAACACTCGGAGAGATACCTACTTATTTCGCCTTAATATCTGCACGACACCTGATAGTTAATTCGCGAAATATACGGCGGCATAATAGGTACATACGACAGCATCCCAGGAAGCTCGCTAATAATAACCACCGGTTGGGCTGATATAAAATCTGAGTACCGCTTTAACGTTTTATTTATATTGGTTTAAAAGGTCTATGCCCTTAGAACGTACAGACACGTGTATTTCATGCATATCGTCTCGATACTTGCCAAAAAATTAATGATTAATGTTATCGCCAAACAATAGACCTTTTATGACTGCACACACCGCGTACACCTTCGCATTGGATTAAAAACTCTATCTGCACTTGGGTTACGCGGCTATGTAAATATGGGCGAAATCGACCTAGTAAACCAAACTACGATATTTTTTCTCTACTCGTTCCGCCGCCGAAATAAAAATAAACAAATAAATTTCGTATGTAAGCCAGCCAGATTCAAAGAAGACGTACGAACAATCTCAAACACCAAATCTATACGATCCGATTACATATGTTTAAAAGCGACGGTAATCATGGCCGAAATGGAATTCTTACCTTGTTCGATTACGCTAATTTCTTGTACTAAAACACAGCACTACACTCGATTCTAAAATAAAATTAATTAGCACCGCGAACGTCGTTCATTTTCATAATAATCGCTAAAATATTACGTACACGCACATAACTTAATTCACAAGAGTTTACATTTGGTCGCGAAGTATAAACTTTGAAAAACATTTTAGATAAAGATAAGTGCGAGCAGTGCTACCGCGATTATCGAATCTCGCTGAATCAGTGTGACCAGTTGGTCGATTTATGAAAGGAATTTCATGGGAATTTCTTCAGTTTCGATTTTTACATAGTACATCATACGTAATACATACATAAAGAAATGTGCGTAACGCGTAAGTATCTACGAGCGAATTTTTATATAAAATGTATAAATACTCCTGCAACCTTCATTGTTACTAATATTATTTCGATGAATTCATTTTTCCACGATATCACATCCAAACTAAAGAGATCTCTTTTCATTTTTAGCACACAATTCTAATATATAAACTGACCCGGTAAAAAATCTAATTATTTTATTTTCCTTGGCAAGTTTTGATCATTACTAAATTCCGCAAATATAAGTACATCGTACTACGAACAGAAATCAACAACAATAACGCCGGTTGATTCATTTATGGCTGCATTTCACGGGGAAAAAATTATCACATAGGTAGGTATAGGTACCTCTACCTACGCGTACTTTTTCCAAATGATTGAAAAATGTGATAGTATTGTGATTATTTCAATTTTGTAAAATGAGTCTACAGTATTTCATTCAATTCAAAATCGTCTTGCATATATAATCTACAATAATTATTATGAAGTCGATCAAAAACAAATTTTTATCGAACTTTGAATTGAAAAATTAAGTATATAGATATAGTTACCTACTTCTTTCGATTCCGAATTTTAAGAACGACTTTATTAGGAATTGAAATATTTGGTAAAATTGTCATAATTGAATAGATATGTAATTAAAGTGCTAAACGAAGATGTAAAGAGTGCCCAAATCCTAAGTAGATAGTAGGTAGGTACAGGTAGAGGTACCTATATGAATCATCCAAGAAAAGAGTAGTAAAGAGAAAATAGACAATAATTATTCCATAAAAATAATTACACCGCACTACAAACACGAACAAAATTTAACGCCATTCAATTCATTTGTGTATTTCACAAAAGAAAAAAAATTGTCACATACAAATTTACTGCAATATTGGTAGCGAAATATATGCAAAAAAGTACAAACATAAGAATCGTATCACTTGAATAATGATCTTTTTACTACAAGTTAATAACAAAATACTCAGATACGTGTTAACAAAATGAACGACATATAAAACTATAAAAATAAAGGTTAACAAAAAGAAAAAAAATCAGCATTAATAATAAAGAAGAAAAACATATATAGGCGAATCGCTACAATATTATGGTAGAAAAAAAATCGTCGACTTTTTGAATTATTTGCATGTAAACAATATGGGTACAGAGAAGGACGTATAGTATAAGGTGACCGTAGTAGTATAGTAAGATGTAGTATCAGTTAATCGAAGCATTTTGAAAAAAGCGCAACGATGTATATGAATAACACAGAAGAATAAAAATATAAAGTATAGTAAACTATATAAAAATATCGAACTAATCCGACTATGTGATCTCGTACAAATAAATAGATCAATATTCAATACTGGACAGGGACAACACCGCTTGCAAATGATATAAAAAAAAACGACAAAAAAAATGAAAAAATGGTGCAAAAATGCCGATCTAGTGCATTTAAATACTTATTGCTCTTAATGCTCTTCGTAAAATAACTTACAAACTTTTCGAAATCACTACAATGTCGCCAAGCATCCACCTATGAAAACTTTCATCGTAATTACACGAAAGTTTAAATTTAAATCATACTGAAGCCATCGCAATTAAACATAATTAATCGTATAATACTATTTATATCTCGATTTAATAAGCACCTCGAATAGTAATAAACATTTTCCTACATCGTAAACGCGTTGATATCTTCGACATTCGAATAGTTATTCTATTCTATCAAAATCGAATTGAACGACTAAAAAAAAAGAAGAAAATTTACACAAATTTGAGCAATATATAAATGAACGTTTTTTTTTTTTTTTTTTAGAAAAAAATTATGTTGTTGAGTGCGCTATAAAAATACCAATTCTAGCGTCGTCGCGTCGGTTACAAAATATTATAACGTTACGAATATATCAATTATAAACATTTAAACACTTTATATCACGTACATTAGCAACTATTCCTAATTCCATACTTTAATCAATGATTTTGTATTAATTTTAAAAGGAACTTTTTCTAAAGAAAATTATTGCGATAATAAAATAAAAGAAAGGGTGTTTTATCCATCAATGTTTTCATCATAAATATAATAATACATTTACATTTTTTTTTATTACTAAACAATAAAAATACGAGTAGATAAAATAATATACACCGCTCATATTTTCAACAAGTTCGCGAAACATCGAATTACGTATTTAAAATCAAACTTATACATTACAACCTACAAATTTTATTCGACTTTAAAAAAAAAAAAGTTTCATCACCAAAATTCTATGATTAAACGATTATATCTGCACAAAATATTAAGCGCTACATGAAGGCAAAAAATTTTTTAAATTTAATCTCACAGACATTTTTTTCTTGTAAATTTAGTAATAACCACGTTAAAAGGTAGATACTCATCAACTGAATCATATTTTTCCATCTACGATTAGAAAAATATTATTATCATACGTACGAGTAAAATTTTTAAGAAAAACAAAAAAGAAAAACAAAAAAAGAAGAATAAAACCTTTTTTTCAAATAAATATTTTTGTTCTTTGATTAAAAAAAAAAAAAAAAAAAAAAAAAAAAAAAAAAAAAAAAATTTCCTTTTTTATTAAAAA
>FIZV01075346.1:0-42265 GCA_900050545.1 Trionymus perrisii
CAAATTTTCAAAATTTATTAATTTTTTAAAAATTGTCAAATTTTCAAAATTTATTAATTTTTTAAAAATTGTCAAATTTTCAAAATTTATTGAATTTTTTAAAATTGTCGAATTTTTAAAAATCTTTCATTTTAATTTATCCAATAATTTAACGAAATTGTAAATTTTCAAAAAATGCCAAATTTCCCAATATTATTGAATTTTACAAAATTCTCCAATTCACAAAAGTTATTGATTTTTCAAAAATTGCAGAATTTTCAAAAGTCATTACCTTTTTAAAAATTGTCACATTCCTATAATCATTGTAAATTTTGGAAAATCTGGAAAATTTTCAAAAATTATTGAATTTTCAAAAATTGAAAAATTTCTCCAAAATTGCATAATTTAAAAAAATTGGTAATTTTTAATGATCCAATAATTTCCCGAAATTTAAACGTTCAAAACTTGAAAAATTTTTAGTAATACATAACCTGTAATTTTTTTTCAAAGGAATATTAAAAAAATCATCTCCTCCCCCGCCCAAGTACCCCCAAAATTTATCAAGAGAAAAAAATACTAGAGCCCTTATAAAACCGCATGGAAAAAAGTACAAATTAAAAAACAAAAACTTTTTTCACTTCAATTTTTTTTTTAAATTCTAATTTAATTTGTTTTTCTCTCAATTTGTAATTTGTACAAAAAGATCAAATTTTTAAAATTTTTCTAAAAATTTCTGTTTATAAATTATAATTAATTAAAACTAATCGTAAGCGAATAGGTATAAATACAAATGGAACATGAAAGTCTGAGATGGAAAATTTTTTTAAGATCTTGCAGAATTTTTGAACCACTTTTATAAGTTTTTCAAAATTTTAATTTTTGTAACTAGGTGGGTACTGGGTACTGCATAAAAATCTCAATTCTTTGAAAATTTGGAGGTAAATCGGACTTCCATAGTTCTATGACTTCCCCATCAAATACGCCACTGAGACTAATAATTTTTTTTTACTATAATGAGTGTCTGTTCCTGTATGTACTAGAGTTGTTGTGCATAAATTGCACCAGTTTCCTATTTGCTTATTTTAATAACCCTTTTATTCATTCTTCCAAAAAATTCATAAAATGTTAAAATTGTAAGAAGAATTAATTTTTGGTTTTTAGGAAATTCAGCTTTTTCCTAGAATATCAAAAATAAACTTTACTTTCGCGCTTAATCTAAAAGAATATCATTCGTACATGCAAACGATCAATTTTAAAATAATTCAAGAATTTTGAATTTTCTTTGAATAAAAAATATCATTTTTTTCAATTTTTTTAAATTAAAAAAAAAAAATAAAAAAATATTCCTTTACTTATTGTTGTGAAAAAAAAAATTGGGAGAGAAAATATCTAATTTTCTTGGGGAAAAAATCATTCAATTTTCCTATGAGGGCAACAGGTTTTAATTTTTTTTTAGAAAACTAGAGAAAAATCTACAATTTTTAAAATTTTTTAGAGAAAAAATTTCAATTCCTTTAAAGTAAAAAAGTCCAAGCTTTCGTGCAATAGAAAATCTCTGAATTTTTAGAAGAAATTTCTCAATTTTTTAGAGTAAAAAGCATTCTGAATTAATTTTTGGAAAAGAAATCTCTTAATTCTTTAAAGAGAAAAAGTTCTGAATTTTTTTGGAAGTAAAAAAAGAGCACAAAAATTTCTCACTGTTTTCGCAAAATTTTTATTTTATTTTTGGGAGAGAAAAATTAATTTGGGGGAAAAAATTTTCAATTTCTTACAGAAAAAAATCTTACATTTTTTTTTAGGAGAGAAACATTTTTCATCCTTTCATAGAAAAAAATTTCTGTATTACACTTTTATATCAAAAAAGTCATCCCAATTTTTTAAGAGAAATCTTAAATTTTTTTCCTCAATTTTTTTAAAGAAAGAAGTTTTTTTTGAGCCAAATTATTCAATTGGAGAAAAAATTCTAAATTTTCATGGAACAAAAAATGGTAAAAAAAATTCTCGTAGAAAGAAAAAAAATTCCTAATTTTTGAAGCAGAAAAACTCAATTTTTGGGAGAAAAAATATCGTTCTCTGGAAGGAAAAATCATTCAATTTTTTTTACGAGCAAATAAGCATTTTTAAATTTTTATATGGAATAAAACTTTCATTTTTTTGGTGGAAAGCCTTCTAATTTTTAAGGAGAGCAAAAGCTCATTCTTTTTGTAGAAAAAAATCATTTTTTTTTTTTTTTTTTTGAACAAATTGCCTTGTTTATAGGAGGAAAAACTCACCCTTTTTTTAGATCCTACAGTTTTTTCGGAGAAATTAATCTTAATTTTTTAAAGAACACTTAGATAATTTTTGGATGGGAATTTTTTTAAATTTTTCTTTTGCAAAATTATCCCTCAAATTTTTATTTTTATTGAAAAGAAAGTCTTTTGAATTTTTGTAGAAAAAATCCTCAATTTTTATGTACCTAACCTACATGTAGAAGAAAATTTCCTCTTTTTTTCGAAGAAAAAAATCATTTTCACATTCGACATTAAAAATTTTTCAACTCAATGCTCCTTCGGGGGAAAATCGAACTACGAGTA
Organism: Trionymus perrisii; assembly: GCA_900050545.1. Classification (NCBI taxonomy): domain Eukaryota; kingdom Metazoa; phylum Arthropoda; class Insecta; order Hemiptera; family Pseudococcidae; genus Trionymus; species Trionymus perrisii. Next base: position 2,556 of record FIZV01075346.1, read on the forward strand.
CACTGTAGAAAATTCCTAGTTTTCATCCCTATATGAAATGTTCCTTTTTCGACCATGGTTTAATCAAATAAAAAGTAGTAAGTTAATTCATTATTCTTCATACTTACCAATGACGCCACTGCCCACAATACAGTTGATGTAATTGAAACACGCAAACTTCGAGCCATTTTTTTTCACCAATTTTTCTGCCTAAAAATCAACAAAATAACTTTTTTCAGTGATTAAAGAAACGATCATTTTATTTTCATACAATGCAATATTTTTATATCAGAACGCCATAATTTAAGAAGAGGTGCTGTTGATCTCGTGAGAGCTTTTTAGGTCCGGCGACCAACAACTGCGTACTGTGTAATCATCATTGCCAATAAATCAGATTATAAGATGCTAAATAATTGTTAATTCTGTGCTTGGATAGTTTGTGTTAGGTAACGTACTTCTGTATCGTTATCTTCGACGAAATTCACGAGACAAAAATTTTTCACTTGTTTAATAACGGAACTTATCATTATAGGTACTTAAAAACACTACGCACGTCTAAAAATCTTATCACAATTTGGTTGAAGCGCGATTTAAGTTTTTAGTAAAAAATTGCACATACGTAACATCAAGACATAGGTATGGTTGTAGTTAATTGTCAAACAGCATCGTGAATTCGCCATTGAACTTGTAAAAATGTGCTATATAGTATATACCATACCTAGCGATGAGTAATTTTTACTGTAGTATTGTTTAAAATTTACACAAGACCTATATGTGTTATTTTATACATGTTACACTTGTTTCAATATAAAATGTATGTGGAATTTAACTATCGAAACGTGTTCACGCATAAATGAATAATGGGTATAAAAAATTTTACCAGTACGAAGTAAAAAAAACTGTTTAATCGAAATTTTATCGTATTTTTTCGTCGTAAGGTACATATGTGCTTCAATGGGTTTTAGTGTTAATTACATTAACCTATAAAATGGAATGTATGTTGTGCCATTCTTCTATTCGATAAATTTTTTAAGGTGACTTGTATCAAACTTGAAATTTTATAAATTGATGGAATTTCACGAATAGAGAGGGATGTTTCATTTTTGAATTATAATGCGTAGGTATTTATGTGTTGTGATACTTTGAGACTGGAAGAAATTAAGTAGAAACATTGACGTAATAACGACGAAGATAAATCAGCAAAATATTGAGGAAACATAGCAAATGAATGAAACCATGAATCAAAGGTTCGGTTCATGATGATTGTGTAAATTTAACCATAAAAAATGAAAGCAAAAAATACCTATCTTTCCGATAATCTTTCCGCGTTAATGGAAACCTTCAATAATTTTTAAATGGGTAATGTAAACCATATTTGGTATTACTTTATAATTATGATAGGTACTTTTAACAAGCTACTTAATTAATTTATCTCAAGAGCTTCGTGCAAAAGAGTTAATCTATAAAATATCACCCTTTTCTGTTTATCTAATTAATCATAGAAGCAATTAAGTAATTATGCAGAATGAATACGAAATTTCGAAGCAAGTAAGTGCTATTGAAGAGCATAAAAATTATGCCTAAAGCTCACTGAGATTTTTATAATGATGTAAAAAAAGTAGGTAGGTAGATAGGTAGGTAGGTAGGTAAGGTACCTATTGGTTACTACCATACTGGAAAAATTTATGTTTACCTAAACAATTTTTTTTTAGCAAAAGTACTTTACTTACCCCATTAATGCGCAGTGAACCATTACGTGCTTCTAAAATATATCTTTTTTCGTTTAGCAAGGTCGAATCGAAACTCATTTTTGCAGCTAGGACAGCTTAATGTTAAGCTTAGGTAAAAACAAATAAACAACCAGATGTACATTAAATAGGACTTCGTTATCTTAATCAAAAAATGTCGAATTAAACACGTTTAAATGTATAGGGTAGGTAGGTTTTAAAAAGTAAAAAAGCTTTCTAGCCTTCTGTCACTAGTAAAAATCGCGAAGCTAAAACACACTTCTGAGCTTAGTCTCGTTTAGAATACGTACTAAACATTCAATTTAGTACCAATCGAGGCAAAATATTGTTTCAAAGGTTAAAATTCAAATATCTTATCTCGCGATGTGTAACCATTAATCAATGATAAATTCCCTATCATCGCACTAACGAGAAATAATAGCAAAACTTGTCAACAAAAGTACCTTGCAAAATATATTAACATCGTCGACGAACGTTTCGGCCTTCTCTTCTTTCTTGTTTATATTCTAAATAGGAACTAATTTTCTATTCATTAATCCCGTTGCTTTCGCACGCTCAGAATTATTCACCAAAGCCTGGTCGAAGCTTGAAAGTTATAATTTGTAAGTAACACAGGTATTTCAATTTTGTAGACATTATTTTTTTATAGGCAAAATTCAAGATTCACCAATAGCAATAAAATAAAATAATGAACCTGTTTCACGTAAGCAATGTTGCCGATACAAATTGAGGAGAAAGAAAATAATAAAAAATAATAAGAATCGAAATTAGTTTCCAAGTTCTGTGATGTTCAAAGTTTCAAATGCATTATTAATTGAAGGTGCTTTGTAATTATACAAGAATGTTTAATATTACAAACACAGGTTCAAGTTATTTCATACAAAATGCAATTACATTTATTTTTTTTAGAAATCTGGTTTATCATTACATTAGAAATCAACGCTAACTGCAACACTGAATAATATTATAAAATTCTGTCAAATTCGATGAACACAAAGCTCAACCATTGGTAACCGCTGGATATTTTGATTATCTGATGAGTGATGATAATCAACTCATAATACACAATGCGAAAAAAAACTTGCGTAATTTATTTTTATTAGTTCTGCAAAATTATAAATCGATTCATGTATTTTCTAGTGAAAAACATCTTGAGGTAGTAATAACGATTGTCTATTTACCGCGGTCAAACTTCGGTAGGTACTGAACCGTGATGGGGGATGAAATGTTGGACGATATACGTGCCCGCAGATTGGCTCAATTACAAAATGATTACAAAGTAAGTTTAATTCATCTAAGTAAATTCATTCAAATCCATATCGGTAACAGTAATGATCACCCTGTCTCAGGGACCAGCAGCAGGAGGTTCGGCTGCAGATAAAGCGGCAGCTGAGGAAGAACGGAGAGCTGCAGCAAATGAAATGAAAAATTCAATTTTAAGTCAAGTTCTTACCCAAGGTGCTCGTGCAAGATGTAAGTGTGTTATTTCTTATATACTCCACAAATCATTTCAATTACTCAGCCTGTACAGCTCAAATTGATGTTTTATATTTTCTACGCAGTAAATACCCTTATGATTGGTAAACCAGAAAAAGGTAAATTGGTGGAAAATTTAATATGTCAAATGGCTCAAACTGGTCAAATAATGAATAGATTAAGTGAAGAAGAGCTAATCGGTTTATTAGAAAAAGTAAATCAACAATTTGGAAATAAACAAAAAACAACAGTGAAGGTGACGTCATGTTTACGTATTACTTAATTTTTTTTCTGGAACAATATTCGTCTGAAAAATTTTCTGTTATAAACTGCTACGAAGTAACTATAAAAGTTGATTTTTTTTCTTACAGTTTGATCGACGTAGAGCAGCCTTGGATTCGGATGATGAATTGTAATTAAATCATTGTACAAATATGTGTGGAATCGGACCGAATGCAACATTAACAGCATTGATCGCTTAATTTTAGAATTTTCTAACTTATTTAAATTGTTTAACCCTAAAATAAACTAATCCTGTTTATACTTCGTTGAATGCTTGTATTTTTTTTTTCGAAATATAATAACGTCCTTTCATTGTCCCTCTTTTGAATTGACGAACAGGTGTCCATATAATTGAATAAAAAACGAAATCGTTAATACAAAACAAGAGTGAAAATGGATTGATCATTGCTTGAGGCAAATAAAAAATCTATTTTAATATTACAAAATTTCAATACAAATGTTTACATAAACAAATTTCTTAACTTATAAACTAAATAAATTTATCGATTAAAGTGGTAATTTGATAATAAACGAATATATTGTATTAAAAATATAAATATACGTAAAATATTTTATACTCAATTACTCATATATAATTTTATAAAGTACATAAATAATATCAAAGGAAAAACTAAAAATTGAATTTGACAAGAGAGGGAAAGGTGTGTGGAGTAATCACTCTAAGATACTAACTCAAATATCTGCATAGCGTTCAATCATGTTTTGCTTCAGGGTTTTCTGTGGATTCGATATCTTCATCAGTTATATTAAAATCTGATTTCATTTCACAAATTACATTCATTAATTGTCTGCAATAAAAATTGTTTTTATTTAGTAAATATGAACAAACTTATCTAATTGCAATGATGTAGATGAAATTATTGTACGACCATACCTTACTAATCTCTCTGATGTATCAGTCATTTGTTTTATTTTAAATTGTAATTCCGCTTTGGACAATGTGGATTCGTTATTTTGTCCCTCTTGCAATGCATTACACGAGGATTGAGCAGCTCCCGGTTCTATCTTTCCTTTTTGTAATTTCAATACTTCCCTCTGTAAGAATATTATTAAATCAGAAAGTTGGAAAACAAATTAGAATTTTCCATGAAAAATTTGTTGTTTTACCTTGGATGCGTCTAATTCTTTACGTAAAATCGAAACTTCATCTTCAGATGATTTATTCTGAAAAGAAAAATACATCACACATTATTACATTGATTCAAGTAACTAAACCCATCAACTTCAAAAACTGGATATTTGAATTACAGTTTGAGTATCAGCGTCACTCGACATTTGAAGTTTTGATATTTCCAAAGCCATTACCAAATCTTCCAACTCTTTAATCCTATAAATAAAATATTTAATTTAATAAACAAATTTATAAACAATAGACTCGGAAATCATTGAAGTATTCAAGTAATTTTCTAACCTATCGTCTTTTTTCAAGAGAACACTCTGCAAGACAGATATTTCATCTCGCAATCGATGAATTTCTTCCCTCAACTGAAAAATAATTTCAAAACGATTAAAAAATTTTACGCAGAAAGAAGTTTCTGTAGTAACGCGGAACATACCGTTGAAATTAAATTACGTCTTTCAAGATTTGATTCAGCATCAGAACCATTTTCATTAGTTACAATTCTGGCGTCTCGATGACGACTAGCACCATGACCAAGAACATGTCCATCAGAAAGAAAATCAGGTAAACGAGCACCTGAACCAGTCAAGTCAGTAGGACTTCTTACATCATCGGAAGCAGATACGTTGCGAGTTTGTGTAGTCAAATCGAATGGTAACGATGGGCCTTGTGCAGACTGGATCTCGTCTAAAAGAAAATTCGGTACGGGTAGATCAAGTGGAATTCTGTTTCTACTAGATCGATCAGAAGCTTGCGCAAGGTCTTCGAGAAATCGGTGACTTGAACCGGCCCCTGTTTTCAAAAAACAAGAAATTTAAAGATTAAATTTCATCATTTATCCTTTTGATGAGAAACTCAGAACCACAGAATTTAAATCTTGTGTCGTGTTAATTATTACATACGAATTGCACTGACCTCTTGATGATTCACCGGATTCTGGATTATAAGATTCGTAAGGTGTGAAATCGGGTAAAACTTTGGGATTAAAATCACTATTGAAATAGATGTGCTCTAATGCCAAATTATCTTGAACGAAGTCTGGCAGAATAGGACTTTCTGGATCTACAGCTGACCCTTCTGGATTTGGTCTTTCTTGGCGAGAGTAACGATATAAATCGGGACAAGCTGAACTGGAGGACGCGGACGAAGATGCAACTCCAGCATCATTCTGTAAAAAGTGTCTGAAAGATATGGGTCCATCTTCTCGGCGTGTTTGACCACCATCAGGATTTCGACGTTTTCCTATACGAAAGGAGACGATTATGTAATGGAAATATTATCAGAAGATTCCTTAAATAAATCTCTTTAATACCTTCTTGAGAATGGTCTCCTAAGCCAATGTCCGGTTCCAATCTGACAACATTAGGGAGATATTCTTCTCGTTGATTTCGACGAGCAGCTTCTTCATTTTCAATCGGGTTATTATTACCTTCTTCGGTCATACTTGAAATGCATCAGCTGTTCTTCAATTTTGTTCTTACCGAAATCTTCAAAGTTTCAACTGCAACTTTTTAACCCTCAACTTGGAACTTACTAGACTAGCAATGTTGAAAAAATGATAATGTTATCTTTTAGAAATAGGTAATTACTATTTACCTATTTAATTTGACTTGTTTGCAATCTGGTACAAAGCGCAATTGCGCAAAATGACACCTAATTTTCCCTGTATAGACAACCTATTCGACGTTAAAGCAAATTTCTGGAATGCTTTGCTTTTCATTGGAGGAACCCAGGAGACCGTAAAAAATTGTTTTTTGTTATGTAAAATTGGATGATGTGGTTCATGCGGCAATAATTTTATCTGATATAATAATAATTTATACTAAATAACTTAAATTTGTTGGTGATTCCTGTAAAATGATTGCTTTTTCATTGTTCAGTACTCATGTCATTATTGTTAAGTTATGCTTTTGAAAATCGAAACCTAATCGCTGATTTTTTGCTCAAAAAATGAAATGTAATCAGGAAAATTGCTTATCGCATTCAAGAATGAATAAGTCATAAAATTTTGTAAACATTGTGATTTCAAATTTACCCATCTTTCATTCCAATGTAGCTTTTACTTAAATCGACATTCTTGATTTTTTTTCAGTCATGTACATCCAGTTTGATTTGATTGTATTATTGGGTGAGTATTTTAATTTTTACTCGTTTATTTTTAAATAATATTACCTCAAATTATTCAATTTTGTTTGCAATTGTAGGTTTCTTCACCGGCCTAGCATCATCGGTAAATCCTCGCGTTTTGGAGCTCAATGACAGGTAAAGTAGAAATATACATTATTATGCAACCTCAACATTTTCGACTAACCTTTCATTTTTTACAGATTTCTGGAAGTTAAAAAAGATGGGAATTGGTTAGTGATGGTAAGTATTCCATATTCATGGATGCATATCAATTGAAAAATATATACTTCATATGAAAATAATTCCAGTTCTACGCTCCTTGGTGCGCTCATTGTAAACGGCTGGATCCGATATGGTCTCAAGTTCAACAAACTCTTCACACGACTAACATTCGAGTTTCAAAAATGGACTGTGTTTTCAATAAAAACGCTTGTCATCAATTGAAGATTCAAACCTATCCAACGATAATGTTGTACGTTACCTTACGGTTCAACTGAAATTATTCCTACATTTATCACTGATCGTTATTTCTTAGTTTGAAAGGTGATCAAGATCAATATATTTATAACGGAGACCGTTCTACTGAAGAAATTGTTCATTTTGCTCTAAGAGTTGCTAATCCGCCAGTAAGGAAATTCACAAATGGCGAATTAATTGATCGTCTGAAACGAGAAAAAGTTATTTTCTTTTCATATTTGGGAGAACCGAAAGGAGAATTATGGGTGAGTTTCGACTCTAATGCATCAGTACAGAATGCCATTGTACTGTAATTATGTAATTTTTGTGCAGGATTTGTATCGTGAAGTTGCTGTCCGATTTCAACCGTATTCTTATTTCTATCACGCTCCTCCTTCCATAGCAAAAAAAGTGAATATTTTTTTCTCAAGTTCTTTAATGGATGTTTTGATAAATACTTTGAAAATTTACATCGTTTTTGATTATTTATATAGCATTTCAAATCATATGGAATGCCAGCCGTTGTTGTTCATAAAGAGAATAATGTCTATGTTTTTGACGGTAAGTGTACTTATTGTTGTTTTCCAAAATTGCAAATATTGTGTGTAAATTTTAAATAAAAAATTATTTTTAGAAAACGAATGGAACCTTGGTTTAAACCAAAGCCTACATCGGTGGGTTAACGAAGAACGTTTCCCTACATTCATGAAAATCACACGATTGAACATCAACTCTCTCATGGAAACAAATAAATTTTTGGTTCTTGCTATAGTTGAAGAAAATAAGGTCCAAGAAATACCCGATCATATGAAAGAGTAAGAGAATAAATTATAAAATTATTATTGATACAAAGTATCAAATGTTTAAAATTTTTAAATATTTCTAGGTTCAAAAATATGGTTGAATCGGTAATTAAAAATTACAGAGATAGATTTCACAGGTGAGATTTTGATTGGATCTCATGAAAAAAGTATAATTTGATTTAAACTATTATTTGATTAAACAGGTCGTTTCAATTCGGATGGGTTGGAGCTCCTGATTTAGCCAATTCCATCGCTATGATGAAAGTTCCACTCCCTTATTTGTTAGTTTTAAATTCAACAACGAATCACCATCATATTCCTGAAGATGAACCAACTCAGCTTACACCAGAGGCCATTACGATATTTTTAGATTCGGTTCAAAATCAATCTGCCAAAGTAAATTGAAAAATAAAGATAGGTCGGTTCTATTCGATTCGAAGTAGATTATTTGATTGTTTTTATTTTTTCAGACTTACGGAGGAAATCATTTCTTCATTTATGTTTATCGAATATATTTCGAAGTGTTATCCAATTTATCTGAAATGTGGAAAGGAAATCCAGTATTGACAGCAGTGGTATTCGGATTACCTTTGGGCTTCTTGTCGTTAATATGTTACTCGATTTGTTGCGCAGATATTTTAGACGCTGATGACGATGAATGTGATGATGGTAAATTGTATTTCTTTATTTCAAGCAATTTTCAGCATTATTAAAGACGTTTTTCACTTTTTTAGGTCATGAAAAGAAAGAGTAGGTTTTGACAAATACCAGGAATGGTTCTAGTCATTAGTTGTAAGCAGTTGTAAGTATTGGGTACAAAGAAAAGTGGTGTTAAGGAGAATCTTGTTGTTCGACATTCAATTTGCTGATTTAGTGTATATTTAATGTACTTAATTTAGAAAAAGAGTGGTCAGTTTTTATTCATTTATTGTGTAAAAAATTGTTTGCGTTTTATATTTTTGTCTTGTTTTTTATTTCTAATGGAACAATACAAAATGTATTGCATTTGAAACACGTTCAAATAAAATACCACGAAAATGAACGCAAAACATTTATTCATGAAAAAACAACAAAATTAAAACAGAACACCTCACTTATTGATCAAAATATAAATAATAAATTAGTTGCTTAATAGAGAAAACCCCTCGTATACGATGCACAATTAAACTTGAAGCAATTTATAAAAAAATACCCTGATGAAATTACACGAAATGACGAATTTTATCGTTAACTTCGCAAACCTAAATTACCAGCAACTGATGGTAAACTGTTTTTACGACTAAGTGAAGCTTGCTTTTTAAGTGGTTGTTTTTCTTCACTTGTATGCGTATAATAAACAAATAAACCATCGCCTGGAGCAGGAGGAATCGTTGCAAATTTGTACCATAATTCGTAAGTAACGTACCACGTGAAAATAGCTATTAAACCGCTAAGTAATTTTTCAGGCATCGAATGAAAGTATAAAATCGTGGTAAGTAACATGAAATCCCAAATTAACGAAAAAAATGTCAAAATGATGAATAACACCCTCACATAAGGTAAAAATTTTTCATAAGAAGTAGCCAATGTATTGAAATCATCATTATTCAAGTTACGCAAAGGACCAAAATTGGTTAGTGAATTTGATCGAGCATGACGCTCGTCCCTAATTAAATTCTGAATATCTTCCCATCCGAGAATTGGCCGAGCCTCTTCAATTAATAATAAGTTGCTGTAGATCAGAATGAAAGCATGTCCCGACAAGTCGAATCCTTTCCAGCGGAAACCTTTACTCGTGCAATCGTACCGTGTTCGTATATCTCGTTTATCCGTGCAATATCCGTACAAGCTTTCGATATAAATGAACAAGTTTACCCAGAAAAACCAGAAGAATGTAGCTATAGCTAAACGTACAAGATGTTTATAAATCAAAGGTTTCCTGCCGCAGCAATAACTATAACTTGTCATGTATAGAAAAGGAATACTTATAACTAAAGTCCAAAACCATCCTAACTTAACAAAATATAAATTTAAAAAATTGGCAGTGTTGGAAAAATACATCCTTGGTATAGATAAAGTATCAGCTACACTTGAAAGTGCGAATAAACACGTCAAGTACGCTAAAATTCTAACGTAAGTACTGAAGAAAACAATCTTTTTACATAAATGTATTCCGATCATTAGGAAAACGTACTTTATAGATGACGGTTCTGGCAATGGTTTGCGAATTTTAGTCGGCTGTTTCGAAGTTGCGGTTTTATAGTCACCTAGCGAATTAGCTCTCGTAGGTCTTCTTGCCGATGACATGGTAAATTTTCAAGTATAAATTAATCTTGAGCACGTAACCAACGTTATGGCCTATGGGAAGAAAAGTTGCACGTTGCACTCGCAAATTTTGTCAGGTTTTACTTTACATAATTTGAATTTGAAAAAAAAAACATTGTCATGTTTCTCAAATTATTGAAAATGTTTCGTCTAGTCTACAACAGTTCTCTTCGCAGGAAGTCAATTTTGAAGCGGACTGTACAAGCTGAATAAATCACGGGTCAATTTCCAAATTTCATTTTCCCAACAAAAAAAAGACTGATAAGAGCTGGAGAAGCTGGAGCCTGGAGTGGAGGAGCCGCGGAGCCGGAGCCGGAGTGAACGGAGCGTACACGGAGCGGAGCCTGAATTGAATGCGTCTTGTTGAGGCATTGAAGGTGACCGACTCGGGGACTCGACTCTGCATGCCAAAAAACAACAATAGCCGATAACTTAACGAAAAAGTTTTGAATTTTCATTTCATGTCTCGAACATAATTAAAAATTTACATACCGGTCAATTTCAGAATTTTATTTCGTTTTTTTAATGTAGCTTTGAAATTATGAATTTGCTTTTAAAAGTATTAATCATCACTTCTATACTTGGCCCTTGTGTTGGGTCGAAGTTGAGTTTACCTCGTGTATTATTACCGCTATCCAAATCCTCATCTTCAAATTTCACCTTAAAAGTATCCAGTAATGGATGCTACACATGGTAAGTTTGTTAAAATAACCTCATACTTTTATAATACCAACTTCACAACGTTCATAGGAACTTAATTTCAGGACTCTTTCAAGATTGGATATAATTCAAATCATTCCCGTCGATTTGAACAAAAAATTAGACTGCTCGTCAGAAGTAATCCTAAAGACTATTACGAAAGAATTTATACGAAATACTGTGATCGTATTGGTAGAAGAAGTGACTACGAAAGAAGTTCTACGGTGTGATGTTATTGTTGATGTTATCTCATCTTTGCAAATCATCACTAAAACACGACAGCTGTTTGTCGAAGAGTCTCCGGAAATTTTCGAAGTGCGAGCTTATGACAAGCAAGGTGAAATTTATTACGATTTCAACTTCATATTGATTTTAGTTGTTTAATTGTTTAGTAATTTCTTTACTTTGTATATTAGGTAACCAATTTTCAACTTTGGAAGGAATTCAGTTTACATGGAGTGCTAGTAGTGGTAGTGGAAAAGATTATTTATCAAGCAAAAATGACGTGATACGATTTATAAATTTTAAGGACTCTTATTACGAAGTACCCTCAAAAATCCACGACCTCGATGCTTTAGTTTCCAAAGAATATATAGTTTTATTGGAAGGCGTTAAAACAGGAACTGCAAATGTAATAAGTTTACGGATTTTTTTGTTCGTTTGTTTGTTTCGAGCAGTGTGCTTATGTTTTATTCTGTTTTAGGTTTCTGTTGAATTGGGGCACGACGAGTACCGCAACGTTCCTCCTGTCACCGTTACTTTGAATGTCATTGCTAATCTTTTAATAGAACCAGCAGATCAATACATTTTACCAGGCGACGTAGTATACTTTAAATTATTACAAGTATGTATATCTCATTCATCAATAATTGCTTATATAAAATGTTTTTACAAGTTTACCCTGCAATTTGTTTCTAGGTGAAAAATGGTCGATTCATTGAGGTACCGTTACCATCGAATCAGTATTCGCTAATTATAGAAGACGAAACTGTCGCTAGGCAGCTACGTCCTTGGGTGATGGAAGCTCTTAAAGTTGGTAGCACCAAGTTGATGCTTTCCGATGCCAATCATAAAATGTCGCATAAAGAACAAACTGCTTACCTACCGTCAGTCAACTTGAATGTTGTTGTACCCGCTTTTATGAATCTCAAAACATTGCCAAATAATAATTGGTTCACTGTTATTCATTATACGAGTACTATTGTCGCTGAATTGTATGATAGGTGAGTTTTGTTACTTGATTTCGAAATATCCTACACTTGGTACTTCTGTAGTTGATTCCAAATTTTATTTTTTAAATTTCGCTTTCAGCAATAACCACAAAATACGAATTGGACCTTACACCGTTATCAGAATGAACATCGACGATAAATTCAGAAGCTTGGAAACTACTACAAATGGTAGCTACGTTAGCGGGTATCCGAATGAAAAAGGAATAGTTCACATTCAAGCTGAATTCAATTCTGTGCAAACTAACGATAAAAAAGTAATTGAATTTCAAACACTGTACGCTGAAGCAGATCTCACGGTGTATGGCCCATTAGAAATCATTCCATCGGAAATTAGGGTACCGTGGGATCCCATAGTATCTCCTACGTAAGTACATGAAGACCCACAAAACTATCTACACGTTCTGATACACACTATATGAGACCAAATTTACCTTTTGTGAAATTATTTCAGGTTGGATTATCCGCTGAACGTGATCGGAGGAGATGGACATTACCAGTGGAGCATTTCAGATACGCAAATCGCTGTTGTCACTCAAACAGGAATCGTAAAACCAAAACACATTGGTCGCACCAAAGTCACTGTCTCTCTTCATAAAAATGCAGCTTTACAAGCTTCTGCGACGGTTAACGTACAACCACCTAGCAAACTGGCTATTGTACGTAGCACAATCGACGGTGAAATAGGTTCACCGATATTTTTGGCGGTAGCATTATCCTACACATTGGAAACATCTAGTGGAGCCAAAAAACCCGCTTTGTTTTCAAACTGTACTGGATTTCCATTCGAAGTTAAAATCCACAACAGCGATTTTTACTATAACTCGAGCAGTCACGCTGTAACCCCATTGGATGCGTGTACCACTTTGGGCATCATAGGACGAGTTTCCGGCAGTACTTTGGTAACTATTACGTATCACACCGAAGGTCGCATTTTACAAGACATGACTACAGTGACTTCGTACGAACCGTTACGTATATTCACTCCGAATACTGGACAGACCGTATTATCAGTTGGAGCCCAAAGATACGTAGTCTTTGAAGGTGGCCCTTCTCGGAATAGTAAGGGCCATGTGGTGAATATAGAGAGTGATCAAAGCGTTGCAGCCGTTACGCAAACGCACGATGGAATCGACAATGAACGTATTTTCTTGGTCACTTGTCAACATCTCGGTAAAGGATTTATTTCTTTAGAGGAGAAAAGTTTAATTGTGATGGACGGATTACCCATTCCGGTGAAAAAACGGATCGACATCGTATGCGCAAATCCGAAAAGCTTTGCTTTATCGGCCAACATATTGGATAAAAGTTCAGCCTGTCCGACTATATTTCAAGATGCGAATACAGTATTGAACAATAAACCGATTCTCGTCCGCATAACCATAAAGGACGATCAAGGCAACGAGTTCGATAACGCGACCAGTTTCGATGTCAAGTGGGCCTTATCAGATAAAAATCTCGGTGAAATAGGTTTCCAAGATGCCATTCGACTACAAGCAGAAATCAAATCAAATTACCAACTGCCTCTTTACCACTATCAAATAATCACGCCATTTTCGAAAGTAGGTACCTTGGTCGTAACTGCTAAATTGACGAATTATAAAAAATCCTGGCTCAAGACCCTCAGTATTAATTGGGACGAAAAAACGTTAAAAATTGGAGAATTACAAGAATCGCTGAAGCTAACGTTGGTCGATAACGTGCGCATAGCACCAACATTTATATCAATTTATAATAATCCGCAGAACTCGGCCAAATTCCACGTTAGTAATGGCTCGGGTTTCTACGACATTACGACAGATGCCGGTAAAGCTGCTCAGATAAATTTCTCCAAAGTTTCAAACAGTATCGAAATCGTGCCCTACTTACCGGGCACATACAAGGTAAAAGTCAGAGATCAATGTTTCCATTCGGAGGAAGTCAGCGCAGAAATCGTTATTTTGACAGTGTCTCAAATCAACGTCGATGCGCGTGACAAAGTAGAAAAAGGAAAAACTATCCAGGCTTTCTTGACTTTAATCGATTCTAGAGGAGAGATTGTATCGAAAAAAGACCTACTTCATGTCAAACTAGAAACCGAAACACATATTGCACATGTGGATTGCGACAAAATAGAAAGAACTCATATAGTTTGTACCATCCGAGGCCTAGAATTGGGATACGTTAATCTAGTCTTCGCCACTGGCTCCGGTGAATCGATCGTACGAAGCAAACCGATTAATATTCAGGTATATCCGCCTTTGCAAATTTCACCAAAAAATGCCACTCTTATTCCCGGCAGTTCTATACAACTCGAAGCAAAAGGTGGTCCGCAACCTCACTGCGTTATTCAATTCAAAGTTGCTAATAGTATCATCAAAATAGACAACATTGGTAACGTAGAAGCTAAAGAAATCGGTGAAACAGTTGTAATAGGAAGTGCTGTAGAAATTAAACCAAACGGAGAAGAAATAGTATATTCTAGCGATACAATTTTGATACATGTCGTGCATTTGGAAGGTATACGAATACAAGCACCCATAACAACCATTAAAAGTAACGCCAAAATGCCCATTTGGGTCGGAGCAATCCCGTACCAAATATCGCCTCTGGTATTGGCGTCGGTAACGCCAGCCATCAAGTTTAAATGGGATGTTTCTTCTCCTGATACTGTTCTTTTGGAACACGTCTTTCAAAGTACCGGTGTTAAAGTGAGTTTTTCAAACAAAACTTTGTTTGCGAGCTGTGTTGACTTCTGAATTCAGTTCTAATACGAAGTTTCCTTTTTTCGTTTCAGGTTTCCGATAATGATAAAGTATCCATGAGATTTAAATCGCTGAAAAAAGGAAATGTAGTCGTTTCTGTCAACGTAACCACACCTCGAAGCATTCGTAATTTAGCCAGCGATGGAAGGCATATTTTCCTCGATTCGATAACAATTAAGGTATTCGACGAATTATTGGTATCCAATCGTGATCGCAGCCCAATATTACTACCGCCGACTACTGATTACGTTTTAAAAACAAACAAAGACAAGGTATACGAACACGTCTTTCAACTCGAAAGTTATAGATTCTCATGAAACTTCTGATATTTTATGTACAGCTGGTTAGCTTCGTCGAATTTTTCTCATTGTATTTTTTTCCATTAGTTGTCTCGCGTGTCGTTCGAAAATAACGCTCATTCTTGCGGCCGAAATTCAGTATTTGAAATTAATAATAAAGGCGTGGTGTCCACCTCGAAGGTTTTTGGTGTCGATTGTTTGGCTGTTACTTCGATAGAAGAAGAAGAAATTTCACAAAATGCTCTGATTTGCGTTGAAGTACGTATCGTAGTTATTTCAATTTCGCTAAAAAAGACCAATCTAACTTCGTTACTGTTCTCGAATTAATAGGTCTTGCCCATTAAATACATGATGTTGAACGTAATCTCCGACCTGCAAGTTGATCCGGAATCGTCGATTTACGGATTACCTAAAGGAATTCGAGTTCCATTTCAAATTACGTACCATGATAATTACGGTCGTCAGTTCGCTTCGGTGAAAAATTCGGCGGCTCTGCAATTAAGTAGAATGGATAGAGTAAGTTTCTAATTTGAGATAAAATCGTCAAAATCGTTATCATAACGCTTTCGTTTTTTTCCTTCAATGTTGTGTAGATTAGACTGTCTGAGATCGAAAATGATAAAATTTTCGTCGATTTGACGGATAATGGGGCGACAATACTGAAATTATACGACGAAGATGACCTAATGTCTGATTTTGTTCGCATCAACGCTGTATCTTACATTCAGCCGGATAAAGTGAGCATATTATGCGATATAAAGATGAACTTTCCACCAATGTCTGGTTTCCGATAAATGTTTAATATTCGTAATATTATTATAGGTAAAAATGGTAGTCGGTGATGTGATATGTTTTAACGCACCATCTATCTCCGAAGAATTATGTATGTGGAATACTAGCAACGAAAATGCCTTGGCAATTAATAAATTCACTGGATTAGCCGTCGCTAAATCGGAACAAAACAACGTCGTGGTTACGTACCAATGCAGCAATGATCTGAAAATTGTAACCACAGCCGACATTTACGCGTTGCAAAAAGTAATGCTTTTCATACATTATAGAATTTTTGATAAAAATGATACTAATTGTGACTTCTTGATTAACCAGGTGGAAATTATATCCAGCAATGTGGTGAATATTAGCAATAATGGCAGACGTTTCGCTATACCTCTGCGATTAGTGAACAAAGCTGATAATTTGAATGCCGAAGAGAAGAATAAACAGTTTTCGAAGAACTGTCCCAAAAGTGATGGTTTGGTTTATTCGTACGATTGCGAAATTAAATTCGACGAAGGATTCTCAGCATTCGATATTGATAGTGTTTTCAAAACGTATCCTTATTTTGATATAAACAATGGTAATTCACTTTCTTTTCATGACATTTTAGTAAATAAAAACCAGGCTAATTACTTTTTATATTTAGGACACTCGTGCGTTATCGAATCAGTCAGTGTGAATACGCCTCAGTTGAGTAAAATAGACACCAAAGTAATATTGAAAGTCACATGGGGAAGATATCATACCACATCAACGGTTATCCCATTCAAACCGGCTATATTTTTCGATTCGCTTAAACTCGTCATTAATAATGAAAAACCCACGGATTACATACGACTCGTTGGATTACCTTCGATTTTAAGTAAAATTCAAGTAAGTCCTCTCGGCTTTCGTGAATAAAGCAACCCGTTATTAGAGTAAGAATTAAGTTTTAATTTGTTGTTCAGATAATACCGTCGAACAGTAAATTTATCGCTGTAAGAGAAGAAAACGAGGAGAACATATATATCGCGAGATTCGGTGTGTACATGAAACCTGCTTTTTTGAAAGACGCTCATTGTCCGAATAATGACTTGAGTGTAACAGTTGTAAGCGAGCTGACCGAACAAAGTGTCAAGGTAGGGATGTTTTCTGTAATCACGAACTAGACTTTGAGGTAGTTTCAAATAAATCATTTCAATTTTGTAGATTCCTATTAACGTTAATGTGAACGCTGAACGTTACATTGTTCCGAATGATATGACGGAAACAATGCATCAATTTGCTGAAGATCATTCCTTCAAAATTGTCTCTTCCCTTCTCATCGGACTTATTCTTTATATCGCAGGTAATTATACTGTACTTTTTTTTTTAAATGTCTTCTTTTATTTATAAGATTACTTCATTTATTTTTTTTTTTTCAGCTCTAAAAATATACAACAGAAAAAACACCGATGACATGAAAGACTTGAGTTTCAGATGTAAGTTGAGAAAACTATTCATTTTTTATTAATTCCATATGTTTGAATGATTCATCTCGTTGCCGGTAACTTAGCTGCAGCTTGGCTGCTTTAGCTACATCCCAATTTTTGGAAAAACAAATCTCACTTATTTTGAAAAAGAAAGTTTTAAATTTTCTCGGAATGAAACATTCGTCTCAGCTTTTCTTAGAAGTCTACCACAAAGCACGTAAAATCTTTTTCGATTTCTTTACACTGAAGAAATGGGTACAAAATCCACGGTTTAAGCCTTTGAATTTTTGGGAGAAAAATCTCTTAATTTTTTTGAAGAGAGAAATTTATGTTGTTTTTTTTTCTTTAGAAAAACCCCCTCGTTTTTTGCTGGAAATGAAGTTTGAAATTTCTTAGAATGAGAATTATCTCAATTTTTTTGGAGTACAGATAATTTTTTTTTTTAATTTTTTGAAAAAATATCTCAATTTCTAGAATAATTTTCATTTAAAAAAAAAAAATGAATTGGATAAATAAAATATTTTTTCAAAAGAAAAAAATCTCATTTTGAAGAGGGAAAGGAGTTCTGAATTTTCGTAGAATAAAAAATATAGCAAATGTATTTCTCAATTGAAAAAGAATAGAAAAATATTTTTTTGCAAAGAAATAATTTTTTTTTCAATTCTTTTCGAATGTAAGAATTCCTCGATTTTTTGGAGAATGGAATTTTTTTGTGGTGAAAATATTTCGAGGAAAAAACGTAAAATTTTTTAAAACGAAATCTTGACTTTTTGTCTCAATTTTTTGAGGAAAAAATTTGTCAGTTTCTTTGGAGAAGAAAATCTCTCGTTTCTCGGAGAGATAAATTTTATAAATTTGTTGTAATGAAAAAAATCCTTGATTTTTATATTATTGTTTTAAAATACAAAAATTTCTTATTTTTTGGACTTTTTAGAGTTTTTTTACTTTTGTTGAGAAAATAAAAATATTTTAATAAAAAAATCAATCGCACATTCAACATTTAAAAAACTGTAACCTCCTCCCCCTTACCCTCAGAAAAAAATTGAACTAACCCTGGAAATTTTCAATTTTTCGGCCCTGGTTCATTATCTTTCTCGATTATGAAGTAATTTTAATTTTCAGTGTATTGAATTCAACTTGAATAAGCATTACTTTTTTCTTTTTGCAGCTACAGATTTATCACATAATCGTAGTCATTTATCAGAGAATTCGCCTCCAATGTACGGCAGATATGCAAAACCATCCTTAAAAGACGTGCAGCTAATTTACGGCCGATCGCCAAAAACAACTCGAAAATATTAAGCAGTCATCTTCCTTCGACTATTTTACGTTTTCTTTTTTGTAAAATGTGCCAGGTGAAATTGTTCGGTTCTAAGATTCTACTTCGAATCGTGTTGTGAGTCCTATAATAATTTAATTTGAAAAAAAAAGGAGTTTGTACTTAAGTTGTGCCTGAAATAAACGTTTCGTGTGATATATTTATAAGTGAATATTTTAACTCTCTTGATTATTTAAGAGTTATTTTCTTCAAATTGAAGATAGTTTCGTAATTATTTTGTTGTAATGGAGTTGAATGATCGAGTGTTATATTAAGATTTACGATTTTTGTTTTATTCCTAAGGTGTTCTTTTGTTTAAAAAATGAACAGTTTTTATTTGTAATTATAAAGATTTTTGATTCATCATGTATTCGTGGTTTATTTAAATCTCCGAGTCACTCGAAGTACTGAATAATTCGATAAACTAACAAAATGATTGAATTTTTAATACGAAAATTACGAGTAATTACATTATAATGGGAAATCACATTTTAAACGAATCCAGGACAGCTAACGTCTGTTCGAAATTTTTTTCTGTTTTTTTAAATGTTTCCATACGTTGAGCTTTAGAAAAAGCGGTATTTTGCACAGGTTTCGTGGTTTCCTGTTTCGGTTGAGGTACTTTTCGAATTTCGTTATTTAAAGTGACTAATTGCTGATCAATAGACTCGATCTTTTGCTTATTTTGCACAGAAATCTGCAAAATTCACTTAAATTAGTACCTGCGTATCAGACAGATTTATGCAAAGAATACCTATAAACTTACATTTTTTAGACGTCCGGCATCCAAAGATTTGAGTTGATTTTTCGCTTTAGCGCTACGACCATTAGAAACTTTGAATACGTTTTTACATTTCTGGTTCTTTGATTTACCCATTTTTCGAACTGTTGAAAGTACAAGATGTTATCGAGGTGAAAATATAAATAAGAGTTTTATACGTCATTAGAAGATTAATTAAATTCTAAGATAAGGTAACAGGTTAATAATTAACATCCATTTGAGAAGCCAACTCATCGATATCTAAACGTGTCTTTTTTCCAGAAATTGTATCATCCGAACAATTATTTTGACGTTTATCACTGGATAATATTTCTTTAGTTAGTCTGAATGATACTCGTATCATTTCTTTTTTAGGAGAAACATTTCTCACTGGAAATATTTCTTCAAATTCAATACGATATTTGAGGGTTTCTGTAACTAACGATTTAGCCGATTCCTCAGCCTGGATATTTTTCGAGACAAAGCAATATAAATGAACAATGGGTAATAACGGATCGGGATAAGTAGACAGTTCATTTCTACTGAATAATCCGATAAAAGTGGCCAAAAATGTATGCGCGATAGCGGGAAGATTCATGGTGATATGTATTTTGAAGGGTTTTGCAGGATCGAAATTACGAGCACGTAGCAGCATATCTCGTTTTATGTCTTCTTTGATGAAATCGACTCCATCTTTATTGAAAATTTCCAACTGTTCTCCGACTTTGTTAAGTTGTTTATTGCGTCGTAAATATTTACACGATTCCGGATTCGCATCGTTGGCCAGTACCGTACAGCCTTTTTTTGCGGCAGGAATGGCAAAGGGTCCAATGCCACAAAATACATCGTAAAGGACGTCTTCATCGTTCAATTTGCTTACAATTTCATGATGTTCTTCGTGTAATCGTGAATTCCAGTAAACTGATTTGAAATCTAATTCGAATTTACATCCGTTCTCGCTTACAACTGTTCGCAAATCGTCACTACCAGCTAAAACTTCCATACCGAATGTTCTGTAAGCATTTTCAACTGTTTGAATTTTATTCACAACACTTTCGCAATTTTTCACCTTCTCCAATAAAACTTGACCTATGACTTGCTTATACGGAAGAAGTTCGTCTTTTAAATTCACGTGTATGATTTTACCAGTCTGAGTGAATCCTGAGAATGATAAATTATCAGGGATAACGCAATTGATGATTTCATGGGCGCTCCAGTTATCGTAACCTATGGAGATTTCTCGAAACTTCAAATCATCCGGTGTTAATCCGTAGGTGCGTAATAAGTCTCGATGTTTTTCTTCAAAAGAGTCGAAATCTTTCACCATATCTGGATTCAAATAAATTAGTTTCTTTCCTGATTCTATATCGTCGTAAACTTGCTTGATTTTATCTTTCTTCAGAAGGTACTGCTTTACGGTGTTGATAACAGAATGGACCAAGTTAACGTCTGCACTGAGAACTGGAATGCGAATTGTTTTCATAAATTTGTTCTTATCGAGTTCTTTCATGCCTCGAATACACGTTGGAAGTGATACTATTTTCTCCATTATCTGAAAAGAAAAGCGATTCTACTTTCTTTTCATGTGGAAATTAAAAATAAATACATGCACAGGTAGACGGTACCGGTCAACCACGATTAGAGTAAGCTCTCGATTTTTAGGATAATTATGGTATGAGGGTAAATTAATATTAAACCTACCTCTTCGGTGAGTATTCGCTTTAAAATTATACTCGCATATTTTAATTTTAATAAATTAAAGATGAGAAAATGAAAATCACCAACGAAAAGCAAAACCTCATAAAAATCTAGACTCTTATCACTTCATTTTCCACGTGTTTTGTGTATGTATTTATGCAAGACCAAAATACGATGTGCGGGGACAGCGGGGGTGAGAGGCTGATCATCTTACCACCGTAAAAACGTTGGTGAGGTTTTCTTTCATTCTTCTTCTCGGTTGTTTCTATTTCAATTTTCAACAAGATTTCCATCAATCGAGTGAAATTTTTTCCCATTGATTATGCGAGTAATCAATGAACAATGATAAAGTCGTGAACTGAATGAATTTCAATTTATTTTTATGTGATGCGAAAAATTATACCTTGTATTTAGTTTTCCCTTTTCCCTTGTTGAAGAGCTCGATAGCGGTGTTCCCAACGTAAGCTATTTTCCGTTTGGTATAGCTAGTTCTCCGCTTATTTCGTCATTTCAGAATTCAGATTTATAAATCCAAATTTATGGAGCTTTTCTTAAAAATTCAAATTGACACAGGCAACACAGGACATACATAGGACCTATTTCAGTCTTCAAGTTCAAAATTGAAGTTGAGTCTGTTGAGTCTTGAATCTTGAGTCTTTCGTAGAGCTGAGTTTATAGTTTATGGTTGTCACTCCGGTATCTAGCTAGATCCATGCTCTACGCTTACTCTTGGAATTCATTTGATACAAAAGACAAAACTACTAAAAACTACAAAAGCACCAGAATGCAGAAAACTGAAATAGAAAGTTTTTTGTTTTCGGGAAAAAGCGGGTCCAAGTGTTGCCATTTGTATTTGTATTATTTTTCCCCTTAATTAACAACACTGGTGACTTATCACGTTCTATTAGTTCAGCTTAGTTCAGCTCTATTAGGCTAGTGTTTTCATTTATTTTTAATTTAATATTTTAAATCATGGAATTTTATTAATTTTAGGTTATGATATAATTATAAGTTTTAAATACGTTCGTCTCAATAAATATTCAGTGTCGCGTTCATGTTCTAGAAAAGTGTCATCGTCTTCATTAGAAATGAAGTTCATATTCAATACAAAGTAAGTACGTAAATTAATGATGCTTGCCCTTTGCCTCAAAACTGAAATTGCACTCAGACTATTGAACCGAATAGCCGCTAAACTTATGAGTAAAAATAACCATTATCTGAATCTTACCTTTTCGGATTACAGATTGAAGTGATGAACTAATTGAAACAACGGAAAACTCTAGTCAAAGAATTTTCTGCTGCAAATTGACGCATTGAAGTTAGCGAATAAATTAGTCTAGTCATTACCGACCGCAAAAGCTACTCAGATAATGTAAGGTTGGATTTTATTTGATATCGAACCCATTTGGTGGCAGTAACGGATAACTTTCATTAAAACGAATGCTGTTGACTTTCAATCCGCGGTGTTTGAGAATTTTTCGGTGCTATTGCATGTTCCTCTTCTTAGCACCTCAACTTACAGATGAATTTAAAGCACGATATGGTGGCTGGGAATTACTAAGTTGACTTTCTTCTTGATGAAATGACCTATCTATTTTGCTATTTAATGTAGGATTTTTATTAAATTAGCATTAATCTTCAAGAAAGAGCGTACGTCGTTGAATTGACAATATGAGTAAAGATAAGAGCCGTTTTCAATGTAATGTTTGTACGAAAAGCTTTTCATTTAAATATCTACTGAAAAAGCATTACCGTACGCATACTGGAGAGAAACCGTATCACTGTAATCTATGCGGAAATAAATTTACCCAGAGTAGTAATTTGCAGCTTCATATGATCGGTGTACATCATACCAAAGATGCAGATTCATTGTACATATGCTTTTATTGCAACAAACCATTTTATTTAAAAAATAATCTAAAGCAACATATTAGAATTCACACAGGAGAGAAACCCTACAGGTAAAGATTTCTAGTTCAGTGTTGACCATTTTTATTTACTATTTGATTTACCTAATTACCTTCACTTTGGAAATTATTTGAACCGATTACTCGAGGACAATACTTCGAATATTCTGGTACCTACAATTTTTTTTTTTTTTCGATACATGCAGTAAAAACGAGTTCAAAGGTCGTGGAAGAATTCTCGATTGATTACAAAATCGAAGATAATTATTATTTACACACTTTAAAAATAATTTTATCGGTGGAGGCAAAAATAATATTTTTGACACATTTGAGGAAAATGTTGCATCTTCAAAACATTTTCCACCTGTGTATACTTGCACGCATTCTTAAAGGTTGCGGTTAACACATAGGTAGATAATAGCATTTTTGATTTTTTTTTTAAATATCTCTAATTCTAGTACTGTTTTTAAAGATGTCACAAGTGCCACAAACGCTTCCGTCGAGCCGGTTTGCTTTCCCAACATCAAAGAACTCACCTGAAAACGCGTCCATTCGTGTGCGATTTATGCAGCAAATCATTTACGAATCGTACGAATCTACAAAACCACTTGAAGCGTCATCAAGGCAAACGCGACTTCGTATGCGAAATCTGCGGCAAAGCATTTGTGCGCCAGGATGGATTGCACAAGCATTTAAACTGTTACCATCGTAATCAGAAAGCATTTACTTGTAAAATCTGCAACGCTAATTTCAAAGGCCATCTTAGACAGCATTTACGTATTCATCAGCAAGAGAAGCCTTATAAATGCGATAAATGTAAGGCATCTTTTGTGCAGAAATCTCAGCTGACTGTTCATCAAAGAACACATACCGGTGATAAACCTTACGTTTGTCCGATTTGTGAAGCTACGTTTTCTCATTCTTCTGTCCTTAAAATACATATCCGAGTTCATACCGGAGAAAAACCGTTCAGATGTTTCGTTTGCGAAAATACCGCGTTCGGACAACTAGCTCATTTAAGGAAACATATGAGAACGATTCATAAGTCCGATAAACCGTACTATTGCACCGTTTGCAAGATGAATTTTAAGGGCAAGAAATCATTCATTCAACATCAAGAGAATTGTAGTCGTACTGAGCAAGAATTAGAGGTTGATCAAACGGATGGTAGTAGAATGAGCATATCTAATATGAGAACCTTGTTGGCTATATTGTTGAAAAAGATTTCATCACCGGAAAGGTAACCACAAACTTTACAGTACCTAATGCAAATTAAGTATTAACCACTTTTTAAAAAATATATTTAATATTTTTAGACTCGAAAGATTGGGTTTTGGTAAGCGCCTAATCGATGATGTGTTGTGTGAAACGATTAAAAGTTCTGGAAGACGGCCCTATAACACCGATGATTTCGATGAAAACGTCACTCTTCTCAAAAACATTGAGATATTGTTGGAATGGACTATACCCAAAGTACACATGCATAAATTAAAACAAGCCAAACGTACTGCAGAAGACATTCTTGTCGAGTTGACTCAACATCCTGGTTCTTGGTATTGGAAAAATGGTGATAAGCGAGTTGGCCAAAGTCAACCTTAAAATTGTGTTCATTTTTTTTAAATTTTATTTTAAGTGTATAATAATTAAATTATTAATTCAGGGATAAATTGATAGTTAATTACGCTACGAAGTGCAAGGTGTCATATGAATAAACCAAATGTGTAGGTATTCCTTACATTCATAACTTTCTCTCTAAATGTAAATGCTATTGATATACTTACCAAAAAATTTCTTTATTAGTTTTGTTAAATGGATTACTAGTCGTAATATTATTTCATTTTCGATTTATCTAGTCTCGTAGAAAATGAAAGATGTTCCTTAAAATTCCAGAAACTTATCAATAGCAAATTTCACTTCTTTGAGTTGTTCAATATGACATGACACTTAGCTTTACAATATTCCAGGGATCCGAGTGTAAAAAATGACTTTCATTTTTCGATTTTGTTTTTTGATATATTTATTTTTATTATTCTAAGATTTCATCATTACGATGCACTTTCGTTTGTACTTCAGTTACCGGGTGTTAGAATTACATTTTTGTGTAGTTCGACTTATTGCCCATATGTAATTAGTTCGAGTCAGTAGTAAAATAGCTAGCGTAAACTAAGAAATTTCTTTGTGTTCCACGATCCATGATGTTATTTAATTTTATAGCGAGGGTAACGTACGATGAGTTTCCAATAATAAACGTTACTGATATTTTCTCTTGAAACATGGTGTATTTTTTAATACAGATAGTGATCACATTATTAAATAAATTCATTTATTTGCGGAAAATTAATACAAATACAATTTTTTTTAAATAGAAAACGGAAATTTTGTATAAAAATTATTTGCATACGAGGAAATACAACAGTTCCCACGATGAAGCTTAAGTAAATAATGTTAAATAAATCTGGCATAAAAACCGGGCTTTATCAAATAAAAAAGGTGAAATAATGTTAAATACAATTAGTTCTTTCTTAAATTGAAAAAAGAAGGTAGAAGAAAGTAGCGACATGTGCTCAGCATCGACTACGATCAGCAGTACGTTTTCTAGGTGCGGCTCGAATAATGTTATCTACACGAAGGATCATTTCGGCAGCTTCAGAAGCTGACAGAAGCATTTGTTGTTTCACTACAAACGATTCCGTAATGCCTAATTTCTTCATGCAACCGATTCTTCCGACTTCCATATCTAGATGATATTAAAACCGTTAGAAAATCGACAAACTAGTAAGTAACATATAAATACTGTTATTTTCAACAAACCTAATCCGGCGGTATTATTACCACACGTGTGTTCAGCTCTTAATTCGCTCACTAATTGGGCCGAATCATAACCAGCGTTATCGGCAATGACGGTAGCTAACGTTTGCAAAGCAAAAGCGAATGACTCCATAGCTACGGCTTCTTTACCAGGTGTTTTGGCTGCTTCAGCGTTAACAGCGCAAGCCATCAACATTTCACTGCAACCTGAAAATGTTTGCGATTAATTTTACGATAAATTTCCAACATAATCAGTCAAATTTACAACTTACCACCACCAAATACGACTTTGGTCTCGCGAACGGTGGTAGCCAATACGCAAAGGGCATCGTGAAGTGAACGTTCGGCTTCGTCGATGATTTGCTGAGTAGCACCACGAATCACTATAGTACAAGCTTCACCTAATGGAACTCCAGAAAATCGTAATAAATTATCTTCGCCGATCATTATCTGAAAAATAGACAAAATTAAAATCTAGAACAGGGATAAACCAATACGCCAATACTGAACTGACTTCTTCAATTAAACTGCATTGACCCAATTTCACACGTTCTGGATCGTCAAATGTTGATACGATTTCTCCACCGGTGACAAGAGCAAGACGTTCGACTCCATCGAAATCGGCGTGTTCGATAGCCATGATACCAGCATCAGCGAACAATTGTTCCGGATAGTTGTATATCAACTGCCTTTAAATTGCGACGAGTTAAAAGAGTAAGCTTAGGAATGAAACCGACTTTGTAGGATTGTAAATTGAAAATACCTGTTAATAAATACGTTGCACTTATGTTTCAAGATTTTGTTAACCTTATCTTTCATTTTTTCTTTTTCAGCTAATTCAATATCAGCAATTTTTGCCATCGAGTCGACCTTCACTTTGGATCCGAAAACTTTGATTTTATCCGTGTCCATGGGAGTATTAGCGATTAAGATACGAGCGTTTTCAATTCGTTTAGGTTGATGCTGGCCGACTTTTTTGTCGAGTAAGAAACCTGATGAATAAGAAATTCAATCATTAAAAACCCATGCATTAAATTCAAAAGTTACCGTAGAAGAAAAAATATAAAAGCAACCATCGTCCAAGAATGAATTTTCTAAGCAACCGCCTTTCTTTTTGATGATCTGTATAGCTGATAAATCGCCGGAACCCTTCAAGCGGAGAACAGCTTGCACTGCAAGTTTGGAGAATTGTTCTTTATGTTGAGAAAGAATTTTTGAGCTCAAAGTGGTGCGAGCGATGTTTAACAAATCCTCTTCAAATTTTTCATTATTACCGCTGAAAAAATGAATTATTAGCATTTCGAACAATTGAATTTATCCAATTACAAAAATGAAATTCAAGGTACCTGTTATCTAATGCATTTCTCAACAGCGCTTGTTGTGCTATTTGACAGGCGCGTCTCCATCCAGCAATAATGGTTTGAGGGTGAAGTTTTTGAGACACTAATTTTTCAGCTTCACGTAATAATTCGGCAGCTAAAATGACACAAATTGGTAAAAATGGACAAAAACTGAAAAATGACAGCGAAAAACTACACTCACCAAATACTGTAACCGAAGTAGTTCCATCTCCTACTTCGTCATCTTGTACTCTGGCCATATCGACCAATATTTTAGCGGCAGGATTATCTACACCGATGGATTTTAATATAGTAGCACCATCGTTGGTAATTTCAACCTATGAAAAAAAACTTCAATAGGAGAGGAATAAAGTGCACTTTGCGAAGAATAACATTTACATACTTGGCCATGATTACGACCCATGGAGACTAAAATTTTATCCATTCCTTTCGGTCCTAGAGTGCTTTTGACCAGATCACCGACGGCGATGGCTCCAACAAAGCTAGACAATCTAGCGGTTTCAGCCTTCTCCTCTTCAGCTTCTTGTTTCAAAACACGAACTGGATTAAGAGACGTCTATAAAAATGATATTAAATGGAATGAGTTTACTCAACAAAGGTAATAAAATAATTCATTGAGTACATACCATGATGACTTCAAGGAAGCAGAAGAAAGAAGCAAGAAATGAAATTTAAAGATGCTGAAACGAACACTTAAATAGTTTTCTAGTCGTGTTATTTAAATAATTATTACTTTTCAAAAACTAATTCTACAATTATTCGAGTAATACAATTTTCTTGACAGATGTACCTAACAATTTCACTAAAATTTCCGAAATGTGCAGTTGACAATCTGCACCCATCTATTGTTAATTTTATTGGACTTACGACTTACGACCGGTTTCTTTTCGTATGCTTTTCGTCTACCAGAGTTCCACATTCAGTAACAAGAAAAGGCAAAAAATGTCAAAATGAAAATATTTTTGAAATTTCGATTTGCTTTTTTTTCATTTTTTAGGTTTATATCAATTTTATTGAATTATTACACATCTAACTAGAGTTCATTATTTTAATTATTTTTACAACATTTTTTCATTAATAGATAAATCTTGAAAAAAAAAACAATATTCTTTTTGTTTTTCAATTTCTTAATTTCTTACCCAAAAACTATTGCTCTGTTTTGTTAATGTTGGTAATGGTCAATTTCAACCCCAAAAAGGGAAAAAAGGGAATTTTATTTAGGTATCACTTAAAAATAATAATTGATAAGAATTTTTCCAAAATTGTACGAAAGTTTTCAGTATAGTTTTCAGTTTTACATAGTTTTGCAAATTGCTATTTCTTTGAACATAATTATTCTTCATTTTCGATATTTTAATTTAATTTAATATCATGTGAACAAGTTACGAGTATTTAGGTCTTTTTCAAATTTCAAATAACCTTAGAAATGTTTTCGTGAATTGAATCGAATCTCAGCTTCGCGTAAAATATCAGGAACAATGAATTCAAAGACATTTGAACGCTTGATAATTATGCTGAGAAAAGGCTCAATGACCTCGGCTTATTGTAAGTGCATCACGAAACCGATTCTACGGCCTATTTCGTGTGAATATTCGACTACCACATCCAAATCACTAGATGTATTGGATTTGTACGCTGATATAATATCCCAAAAATCAAAGAAAGTTGGAATTGAAAATTTGTCACCAGTACCGCTGAAAAAGGAATTTCCGCTGAATAAAGAGCCTTCGATAACTAGGAAAATTGATCAGATAATATCAAACATGAATACGGAAGATCCTCGCATAACTTCCAAAATGTTAGCTAATGAATTGAGTAGTTCGTTGGAAAACAAGGATTTCACTGAAATACGTAAAATTATCAAATTTTGCATCGAAAAAAAAATTCCTTTATCAAGCAGCTGGTTGTCCGCAATTGCTAGTAAATATTCGAATTTTGGATTGGTAGAAGATTTATTATCGTTACGAACGCTATGTGAACTTACTAATGAAACACAATATCATGAG
Source organism: Trionymus perrisii (assembly GCA_900050545.1). Lineage (NCBI taxonomy): Eukaryota > Metazoa > Arthropoda > Insecta > Hemiptera > Pseudococcidae > Trionymus > Trionymus perrisii. The sequence goes on from FIZV01075346.1 coordinate 31,929, forward strand.
AATGCGGAATTTCTACATTACTTGGCATATTGCTATTGGATTTGTGGCAACAGTACAAAATGTATCATTTTTTTGAAAGAATGCTGCGATAAATATCCTAGTTTGAATGAAGTTACCAAGAGAGTACTGAAAATGATAATATCTCAAGCGGTCAGTTCTCGAAGCCAAGCTCAAGTAGTTATTATAACAGAATTCGTCAAAGAATTTACTGACCGATTTAGCGATTACTATTTACTAACCGTGCTATGGAAGCATTTGTTCCTTAGTGAATGGTTCGCTGATCAGCAATTGGCCGATGAGTTGTTGAATTCGAACGAAGAATTGCAGAAATGCATTGCCTTGATAGTTCCTTCATTAGTGTCTTATTTATTGGGCATCAATAAAGTTGATGACGTTTATCGTTTCTTACCAATACTTTTGAAGTATGATCACATAAATCAGTATTCAACTGCACTTCAAATACTTTTCGACCATTTCCGTTAGTTGGCAGTTTACTCAACATATACTGCGTCAGTTTTAATACATATTAATATTATACGGTATTTTTCCAGGCAATCTTGGTTTTGAAGATCAATGCGGCGAAATAGTGAAATCATCAGTCGAATTGAAAGCACCGTTAAGAGAAGAACAATATAAACAATTCATTTGTTGGTCTGTTTTCGGAAGTCCATTGAGGTACATCGGAAAAAAAGAAATTGAAAAGTTTTATTCGTCCTTTTAGTTGTTTTTTTATAACGAATTATTTTTGTTGCATTTCAAAATAAATGTGCTATTGTTACTTTTTTTTCATCAAGTCATCTCCTACTACAGCTATGGTACTTTGTTGTATGGATTAACGATGGTTAACTCAAATCCTGAATTCTACCTCTATAAGTTCACAATGAGAAATGCGTAAATGATTATATATATTTATAAAATGAATAACAAATTAGGTACTTCATTTAAAATATATTAAAGTGAATAAATTAAAAAATAGAAATATAATAAAAATTGAAACATAACTAAAAACAACGTAGTATAAATTTAATCACAATATAATTCGAACAGTTATGGTATCTTAAAAGTAACTCATACAATTAAACTAAAATGATTTGCGATTAGTATCCGTGCAATGGACTTATACAGGTGAATTAAACTTTTTTTTACACACGTTCAACATGTTCACAAGTTGGAAGAGATGAATGAGATATTTGATAAAATATCATCATGTTTTCAACGAACGACTTCCCGGATTCACGCTATCTCTATAAAATTTCGGCTGCAACAAAAAATTAGTGATTACTTTCCCGTATATTTATCTTAACAGCGCTCATGAAGAATCAAAGTACATAACAAACCTGCTCAATTTGAGCATCATGATAACCGTGCTGAGAACGATTATTTTCCTCATCGTCATCTGAATCTTCTTCTCCTGATGAATCGGGTGAAGCCAATTGATCTAAAAATAAAAAAATAAAACATAGATCGTTGCCAAAAATTGAAATTTTTTTCTTTTGAAAAGTTAGGTACGACTAAAGTAATATAGGGTCTATATTACTTTAGTTACATTATCAACATACTGTTCCTATAATTACTGGAATTGCTGATCTGCTGAGCTTTTTGAAGCGATAATTCATCATAGCAATTCAAGCAAACACGTAGTGGTTTGGAAGACTGATTGGGCAATAAATACCGTTTGTTTGAACACGGGCCACATACAACAGCTCCGCATTTACGACAATGGTGCTGTACAGAATAGAAAACAATGGTAATTTTAAAATTACAAACATCTTATTCTTATAATTACATATTTTAGTGTTTCGAAATTCATTCGCGAAAGCGAATTTTCAAAGAAATATTTTTCTCGCCAGAAATTGATTCAGACAATTTTTAGTAAAATTGAAAACACTTACTCGTCGATTTAATACAGTAAATTGACTTTTTTTACAATGCATACAGACAGCTGCTTCGGCATCCGGGACCCATACCGCAGCATGCTCAGCTACCGCCTTTTTCCCACCTTTCAAAGATTTGTCGTCAGTAACGATTAAAATTGTAAGATAAAAGTAATCTCACTCATTACTTTTTCTCAACAAGTCTTCAATGCATTTATCGATATGAGCCATCCATTCTTGTTTCTCTGTAGACGTAGCAGCGTAGACAGCAAATGATTTTGAAGCGGTTCTGATAAGCCATCCGTTGCGTAATTCTAAACAATAGATTACAAATATGCGATTATTATGTATATTACTTGAAATTATGAAGAGTTCATAATTGAAATGAACTTACGACCGTCGTCTAAAACTGATTCTAATTTGACTTCTTCCAAAGGTATAATATGTTGTTTATTATACTAAACGAAAATACCAGTATTAATTAAATGAACATATAAAATAAAGATACCTATTCTAAATTATAAACATACCTTTTTCTTATTTATCATGATATTTCCATAAACAAGTATGTCGTTGAAAAGAAAAAATTGACGCGGCTTAGGTCTTTTTCGACAGACTTTAGTTAGAACTCCTTCTCCAACCAAAACACGACCCGGAACTGCTAAAGGCTACGAAACATTTACGATTGTGAAAAATCTGGCATGAGGAAACCCAAAGACTGACGTTAATTTGAAATTATTACCTGTCCTGAGCTACCGAAGCAGCTTTCCACCATAGAAATTCTGCGAGCATTAGCTTCGCTATTAACTAGAAACGAATCACATTGAAATAATTATTCGAAAAATATTAAAAATTTCAGGAAAATACTCTGTTTTAGAGCCGAGAAGTGGAAATGCATGAACAAAAAACCTTCGTTTCCAACTTACCTAATCTATCAACCATTATGATCACTAAATAATATTGTTTTTGAACGCAATTTCTTATGTAATATTAATACAATGAAATCGAATTTAACATTTAAGAATTTTTCACGATAAATATTTAGATTTCGAATTCGATGACGACAACAAATGACCAAAACACAAGATTATCAGCATTATTATCACTTCATTTTAAGTCGTTACCGACGAGACTATAGACGAGACAGTACAGAAGAAGATAAACTTTCAATAATTGAATATTAAGATGATGTGGGATGTAAAAATGACGTATCTATTGAATTGAATGCGAGTGGTATGATATTACTCATAGAAAATAGAAAACGAAATAAAACACTAATCTTTTACAGTCACCGAGTCACCATGCGAAAATTTCTGCTGCTGATTACTGCTCATGAAACATCAAGAACAATTTTACTTTTTCTTGTTCATCGCTTCATCCAACTTCCATCCATCCAATCCATCCATACAAATCCAGTTCTCCAAAATCCGAAGAAGTTTTCAAAAATCAGGTGGTACCAAACCAACTACCAACTATGTACCAAGGCGTCGCGTCGGCCCGTAAATTGACTTCAATGACGTCATCATAATTTTATTCAATCAAAAAATACCATTTGATTATTTTATTTTAGATTTTAGATCATCAAAAGAATAATTATTCGAAATGTCAATAATTCGAAAAATGAATTATGTGAAACGTGAGTCATGGTGTGTAGCATGCTCCGTTACTGCGTAGTGTCGAGACAAGACCTTGCATTCAAAAAACACGAAAAAAGGATGAATGGGTCATGGGTGTTATCTTGGGTATTGTATTATGGGTGTGGGTTCTGATAAACTTTAGTTACCTAAGGTAAAGGTGTAATAATTTATTTTATTCGACATTAATTGCAAAGTACATTTTTAAACGCCTTTGGATTACATATATTTTTTAAAATGCCTTTGTGCTCTCCTTCGTTATCGCTTTGTGGCATAGTCATTAGTATATGGGGAATCATTCAATTAGTAAGTATAATTTCCAAGTAAAAACTGGACACTTCGGAGTGATTTTTGAATCACAAAAGTTACTGTGGAATATTCCTCATCGTTCGATATTTTTCAGGTATTGATGGGATTTTTCTATAAAGTACATAGTTTAGCATTAGCAGAAGATTTACCGGGATTAGAAAAAAAATTCGATGATATCGAAAAGTTTTATGTCGAAGCAAATAGAGGCTATGATGGGGTGAGTAGCGAAAACTAAATATTATTTATGACGTCGATCTCAATAAACTTGGACGATTAAGGGCCGATTCCACATACTTATTTTCCTATCTTATCCCGTCTTAACTTCCATGAGCTGTGTAAATCTTTAATCGTTAAAATCTAGAATCCTACCGAACAAAAATTAATGAAATTTGAAATATATAATGTATAATTTGAAGCAATTAGAAGAATATGTTGCTTGGGATTTTCTTCTAATTGCTTCAAACTGTATACTCGAATTTCAAATTTCATCAATTTTCTTTCGGTTAATCTCTAAATGATATTTTTTTTATTATGCCTTGTACTGCAACTAATGACTAGTGGCGCATCTCTAGATCTGAACGATTAAAGATTTACACAACTATTATAGAATTTAAGACGAGGCGAGATAAGGAAATAGGTATGCGGAATCGGTCCTTAATTATTATACTTTTGAACGAGTAATTAAAACGGAATTTTACTTTTTTGATGATGAAGGTATAATTTCAAATGAAAAAAAAACTAAAACTATACTAAAACTAACCAACCGAAATAAATTAACAAATACTGTTTTCATTTTACAGAATGCTTATAATTGCTGGATTGCTGCATGTCTTTATGTGTTCACGCTGCTAGTTTCTGGGCATCAGTTTTATCTAAACAGTAGAAATTCTATTAGTATGTAATTTAATTTGTATCTAATAAAAAAATTTATATGTAAATTTTTAATTTTAAGTAAATTTGTATAGTTAATCTCAGACAGCCCAAAATATCATTCCATAATATTTATTGTTAGTTTAGGTATATTATGGCAATAAAGTTTTAAATGAAAACCATTTCAAATGAATATATTATGTTCGTCTTTTCAATAAGGTACAAATGCATCAAATTAGCAAAACGGTAACATATTGCTAACTTTTGGGTGATAATGGAAACAAAATGATTCTGGTAACCGAATTACCCACGCGGTCAAATAATAAAAATTAATATAAAAATATACTTATTTATTACGTATAAAAATAATCAATTACACCTCAAAATTATCTGTATCATTATGGAGATTTGCTTAAGTGATAGTCAGTCTTCCATCACGATTAATTCTCACTGCTTTTAACTACTTCGTTTATAAATTTTATCGAGAATTTTGAAAAATATCTCTTGAGGCACTCCTCTGGATAATTGTTGAATTTGATCCACAATTAGTTTATAAGCGTCTTCTTCGTAAGCAGCAAAAATAGATGGTACGCCAATATCTTTATAGATTTGTTTGACAGTTTCAACGTCTTTCGGATCTTTGCTGCCGTAGCATTGCTAGAAAAGCAAAAACGGTCAAGTAGAAGATAGAAAGATAATTGAATATTGTGTGAGCAAGCATTAAAAGCGAATTATGTATAAAATAAATACCTCCAAAGTTTCTTTTTGTTGAGCAGTTGCTCTTTGTAAAGCAACCACTATCAACCAAGAGCATTTGCCATCTTGAATGTCGGTGCCAACTTTACCAATTACATCTTCATCTCCAAAACAATCCAAATAATCGTCCTAAAATTCAGTTTGGCTTTTTAGTTTTGAGTAAAAATAAGCGCAGGTAAGGATATTTTTGAAATGTTTACCTGAATTTGAAAATAATGCCCCATTTCAAGGAGTATGTATTTCACTTGTCTATGCCTTTCTGGATCATATATACCGGACTAGAATCACATAGAAATATCGATTATTTAACTTTGCAGATATAATAAGAAAATAGAACAATGCAAATAAAATTTACCATATACATAGACAATGCTACAGGCAGATGGAAAGAGTAATAGGCAGTCTTGTATTTTACGATAGCTTTATAACGATCCATCGTGAATTTATCCAATTTTTTATTTTTTTGAAAATCCCGGCACGTCAGCATGTCCAACGATTGGCCCATTGTAGTTTTTAAAATTGTCTGCGAAAAAAATCAGTATTCGTAAGTCTATACTTTCAATTAATTCATTGAAAACATTCGTTTAAAATTATTTTCAAACTTGATTACGTCGTGGAAAGCTTCCATAATATTTACATAGTACGGCTTATCTCTGAAATACTTCTTTAAAATCACATAAATGCCATTTTCTACTAAAATACCGTCGTTGATTGCTATATTATTAGTCTCTTCAACGCGAAACCAGCATGGTCGACCTCTTCTTGTTTCAGCTTCATCCATAATATCGTCCAATATCAAAAAAAACGCTTGAAGCTGAAAAATTATAAGCAAATTAATTTCTTTATCAAGTAAAGGTAGTAAGAAAATATATATGCACTTTGATTTTATGACGTTAATGGGTAATAAAATTTGTAAACAAATACCATTTACCTGGGTAAATTCCCACCACAGAATAATGATATTATTACTAAAAGATTAGCATAAATGTCACGAATTCCCGTATAGAACTTCATATTGAATGATGTATTAAGGAAGTTGAAATTTATTCTTTTGATTACTATCATAGTCGTTAAAAAGCGGTTTATTTTAAACTGAAATTCCATCTTTATTCATCTCCTCCGCAGAATTATTCCAAAATGTAAATTGAGACGAAAGATTGAACGATAACGTTTTCTCTTTTCATTCATCTACAATATATTTTTGAAAAACGCACAAGCCAAAAGAATATAATAAATACTATTTCAATAGTAATTTAAACTGGTTTTCTGCCCAACCAAACGACAAAAATCAAGGTTACTCGGGAATAATTCCAACATGTTACTGAAAAAAATTGCGATAAAATGCGAGTTTAGATGAAAAAAATATCAATACCATTATTTATAAAAATCAAGGTTAGTGTATTCATCAAATCATGACGGAAAATTTGCGTGCATGAATTTGAAAACTTTGTTTGATAGGTTAGCTCTTTTGAATGAAAATAACCACCTCAGCCATACTCCATGATAATTAATTAGCGAAGTAAATTAGAATATTATGAGCAGTTCAAAAAAATGCTGAAAGTGGGGTATACAACATTATAATACTTTCTGCACCTACCATCTCGATACACCAACCGAGTACATGTGCAAGTCGTATATTTTCTGGTGTCAACTCAGCTGGTGGACAGAACACTCGGTAAGCAGTGACCAAAGCTAATCCGCGATTCTTCTTGCCACCCGGCACATTGTACTGCAATACCTGAATCAACATTTCACATTAAGAGACGAGTGTTAATTAGTTATTACGATAAAGACCAAATTAAATTCTTAAAATCAAACCGCGAGGTTATAAAATGAATTTAAACCAAGAATGTATCTTTCGCTTAACTTCAGATACATGTTATCATCATGCCAGTGTAATGATTTGTAAAGATAGCTACATATTTCGAATGATTACGGGTTTAAAAAATTTTAAAAAATCATTTCAAAAAAGCCTACCTTGGCGTACCACTTGGTGACGTCAGGAATATCCAAATGTCTTCCAGCATCAGTCAAATCACGTACGATATCCGGAAATACGGCCATAAATTCACGGCTCTCATCCTTGGCCACTGCAGTTCCAGTTAAAGCAACAGGTGCCGAAGGGGTATAAATATTCGTAGAATAGCTGAGGAGGATTACAATAAATTGAAATTCCGGCGGTAAATCTTTCTACCATTCATTTCTATTAGTTAAATATACTTACCACTTCGGTATATTAATGGAGCCATCGAACTGTTTCGCTGTAGACAGAGACGGTAAAGCAACGAGAGTTTTCGATCGTTTACAGCTCATCAAAGAAGTACAACTAGTAGGCCATCCAAAGGCTGGATTTTTCTGCAAAATAAAACTGAATAAAGGCCGCATAGTGTTTGTAAAATTGTAAAGACGCGAAAATCATCAAATATGAAAGTATGCGTGATTGTAACAATCGTTTAAACGCAAATTTTTTTTACAATCGACAACGTATGATCACTACGGAGGAGATGATTTATTCGTGTTCGTACGAAATAAACTATGTAGCTTCGTTGCTTTCGTCAACACCGTCAACACGTTATCACAGGTGAATTTAATATCAGGGAGAAGCAGTCAATGGTACACACAGCGAATGCAAGGGCGTATTTTGTCGGTACCGATGAGCGTTGTGATTGGACGGACGGGCGGTTCCGGTTACCGTGCCAACTTGCAGCCTGGTAGAGCTTTCTATGAACCTTGAAACAAAAAAATGCGTTGCGTATGCAGTAGGACCAACTAACGGACCGGATGGCGAGGCGAAGAAAAGAAAAATTATTGATATTGAAATAATGATAGTACGCAGTTGGTGCTGTGCTTTCTTTTCCATTTATAATTTCATTCACTTTCTTTCGATCACTAATTTCAGTTATAGGTATATCCAACATCGATTCAAAATAATTTAAAAAATTTTCTTCTCAAGTACGCGTTTATTTACTAGTTAATGCGCTCAAAGTTGTTTGTTTTCAATATTCGGATTTTGGATATTTGAACTTTAAATTACATGTAACTTGAGCTTATCGACTTATTCATTAGTGTTAATGAGAATAATGTCTTTTTATAAAGTAGAAATACATAAAACAGAATGGGAAGTGCCGGACAGATATCAAATGTTAACACCAGTTGGATCTGGTGCCTACGGACAAGTTTGGTAAGATTCATTTTCGAAGTTTAAATATGACAAAACTTCCGGAAATTTTCTATTGATAATTTTTCAATGAGACTAAAAAATTTTCTCAACTCGTCAACTGATCAGAAGAAACATCGCTATATTTTCTGGCAGAATTAATTTAATGTTGATTTGAAAATATTTTCAATTATCGCTTATTTTGAGTAATTTGATACAATCTTCTCTAAGTATGTTTTTCAAATTTGAATTTGGCCAAGTACCAATGGCATACAACCCACTACTTCATTAAATTCGGTTCTTGATCCAGGGTACATTAAAAATATTCTATTTCAACAATCTTTATTATTCTCATTAATGCCTGATTTTTGAAAATATCTAAATTTATGATAATTTTTTTCAGCTCAGCCTTAGATACGCGAAATGGCACAAAAGTAGCTATCAAGAAACTAGCCCGTCCTTTTCAATCAGCAGTTCATGCAAAACGCACTTACCGAGAATTGAGAATGTTAAAGCATATGAATCACGAGAATGTAAATTATTGGTCAATCACATCAATCGATCATATCGACTGCTTAAATACAGAACATTTTTGCAGTTTATAATACCTAAACTACCAGGAACTGCAAAAACCTCAATTTTTCACAAATGCTGGTTTGGGTGGTCCTGCATCTGAGCAGTCGATGTATCGAATTGTCGATACACGCGTTGAGAGTGGAAACCCACGGGAAAAACAAACCTCGGTATTAACCATAATTTTTAAAAAGTATAATCTGTGAAATATTACTATCGCAAAGTTTAAAATATTTTTATTTTTGTTACCGTTTAGAGAGTACATGAAAATTAGAGGGGACAAAAAATACGGTTTAGGCCGGGGTTTGTTATTTCACTCACAATGCGAATCGACTATGGTTGAAATTAAAGTATAAATTTTAATTCTAAAAGTGTTTCTTTTAGGTTATCGGTTTACTTGATGTGTTTACTCCTGCAGCACATTTAAAAAATTTCAATCAATTGTACGTATCATTGCTTCTGCAGTTTACAATCTAAGCAAAAATACTGAGTAATTCATTTTTGCAGATATTTAGTCACACATTTGATGGGTGCGGATTTAAATAATATCTTGAAAACTCAACGTTTATCCGACGAACACGTGCAATTTCTAGTTTATCAAATTTTAAGAGGATTAAAGTATATTCATTCAGCAGGGATAATTCACCGAGTAAGTAGTAATACGCTCATCCGTCGTTATCAACTTTATTGGTTTTCAAAATTGAAAATTATTTTTCGTTCTTACAGGATTTGAAACCGTCTAATATCGCGGTCAACGAAGACTGTGAATTGAAAATACTAGATTTCGGCCTCGCGAGACCTACTGAAAATGAAATGACCGGATATGTGGCTACTCGATGGTACAGAGCTCCTGAAATCATGTTGAACTGGATGCATTATAATCAGACTGGTATAATTACTTTGAATAATCTTGACAGAACAAATTGGAATTTCGTCTGGTTACAATTTCAATCTTGTTCACAGTTGATATTTGGTCTGTCGGTTGTATTATGGCGGAGTTATTAACTAGTAGGACGTTATTTCCAGGCACCGATCGTATCCTTTTGTAGTCTATATAATTTCTCGTACTGTTTTTCATTCATTAGACTTCATTCTGTAAAAAAAAAAAAAAAAAAAAAATTAGATATATCCTTTGTATTGTAACCATGTTCTAATTGTAGCAAG